>QXTE01000012.1:15836636-16030755 GCA_003942145.1 Platysternon megacephalum
CCCCACCCATCCAATTCTCTGGGATGATTGCTTTACCCCTCCCCCCACCACGTGGCTGGTATCAGGGAAGATCCCTGCTAGCCAAACGCGAAAAGCTCAGCGCCAATGCCCTCCCCACTCCCTCCCCCGCTTGGCTAACTGCAGGGAAGGATTTCTTTTCAGCCACAGGCAAACAGCCCAGTAGGAACGGCCACCTCTGTCCCCTTAATTAAATTCCTGTATTTCAACCAGGTTACCATGAACGATATCACTCTCATGAGGATAACACAGCGAGATAAAGAACGGATGTTGCTTGAATGCCAGCAAACACCGGGACCATACGCTGCCAGGCTTTGTCATGCAATTACTTGCTACTAGCATGGCATGGTCAAGTGTTCTACCATGGAGGACGGAATAAGGCTGCACTGCCCAGAAACCTGCAAAGGCTTTTGGAGTACCTCCAGGAGAGCTTCATGGAGATGTCCCTGGAGGATTTCCGCTCCATCCCCAGACACATTAACAGACTTTTCCAGTAGCTGTACTGGCCACGAATGTATCCCAAGTCCTCAGGGCAAATTAATCATTAAAAAACGCTTGCTTTTAAACCATGTTTTATATTTACAAAGGTACACTCACCAGAGGTCCCTTCCATGGGGTCTGGGATACCGCCTTGGGAGGGTACTTCAGTCAGAGTGAGAAAAAGATCCTGGCTGTTGGGGAGAACGGAGTGCTGTGTGCTCTCCGCAAGCTCCTCCTCCTCTTCCCCGTCCGCAGAATCCTCAGGCATGGCTGAGAGTAACCCCTCAGCGGAATCCACGGTCAGGGGTGGGGTAGTGGTGGCGGCCCCCCCTAGAATTGCATGCAGCTCAGCGTAGAAGCGGCATGTCTGAGGTTCTGCCCCGGACCTTCCGTTTGCTTCTTTGGTTTTCTGGTACGCTTGTCTGAGCTCCTTAACTTTCACGCGGCACTGATATGAGTCCCTATTGTGGCCTCTCTCCATCATGCCCTTGGAGATTTTTTCAAATGTTTTGGCATTTCGTCTTTTGGAACGTAGTTCTGCTGGCACGGAATCCTCTCCCCATATAGCGATCAGATCCAGTACCTCCCGTACGGTCCATGCTGGTGCTCTTTTTCGGTTCTCGGACTGCATGGTTACCTGTATTGATGAGCTCTGCGTGGTCACCTGTGCTCTCCACGCTGGGCAAACAGGAAATTAAATTCAAAAGTTCGCAGGGGTTTTCCTGTCTACCTGGCCAGTGCATCCGAGTTCAGATTGTTGTCCAGAGCGGTCACAATGGTGCACTGTGGGATAGCTCCCGGAGGCCAATACCGTGGAATTTCGTCCACACTGACCCTAATTCGAACCAGCAATGTCGATTTCAGCGCTACTCCCCTTGTCGGAGAGGAGTACAGAAATCGATTTTAAGAGCCCTTTATGTTGAAGTAAATTGCTTCGTTGTGTGGACGAGTGCAGGGTTAATTTGATTTAACGCTGCTAAATTCTACCTAAACTCGTAGTGTAGACTAGGCCTTATTAATCTCTCCTCATATAGCAGCTGTTCTGTACACCTAATCAATTTTGTTCCCTTTCCTGAACCTTTTCCAAATTCCAATATATCTTTTTTGAGATGGGGTGACCAGATCTGCACACCGTATTGTATTCAAGATGTGAGCATACCATGGATTTATATAGAAAGCATATATTTATATTGAAAGCACTGAAGTATTGAAAGCAGGAGTAATGAAATGTTGTTATTCTTATTGTATGAGTAAAGGGCAGCAGAACTGTACTTAACCTGCCCTTGATTGAGGGGGTTACCCTAAACTGAACCTCACTCGCTAAGCAGGGGGTAGGGATGATAAATCCCAGTGAAGTGGAGAGAGAGTTGGGTCAGGTGTTTCTACCTGGTAATGTTGGCTCTCCCTCAGGAGTTTTAGACACCAGTTGACCATCCTCTCATCTCTCCACTGTTTAAAGACAGCACTGATTAGACTCAGTTGAGAATCCTTGTTTTGTTCTGTGATCGCTGGAGCTGAAATCATTTAGGCTCTGTCTACACTCGAGACCTTACAGCCTCACAACTGTACCGATGCAGGTGCACTGCTGTCAGATCTCTCGTGTAGCCGCTCTATGTCGACGGGAAAGAGCTCTCCTGTCGACATAATAAAGCCACCCCCAACGAGCGGCTGTAGCTACGTCGGCAGGAGAAGCTCTCCCACCAGCACAGCGCGGTGCTTAGTACCACTTATGCCGGCGAAACTTATGTTGCTCGGGGATGTTTTTTCCCACACCCTTGAGCGACATAAGTGATAGTATAGACATAGCCTTAGACCGGCTGTGGGACAATGGGTGTGGTGAAAGACAGGACAGCCTGCTCTATCGGAGAGATGCCCCACTACCGGCTGACATCATGGAGAGCTGGGTTCAGTGGTGGAACCTCAGAACATGACGAGGCAGTGGAGAGTGGTGGCAGCAGGACGTCGGCCAGCAGAGGCAGAGACTGACAGAGAGTAGCCACCAGCAGCAGGCAGTGACAGCAGAGTGAACCGTGGCGGTGTCAGCACGGAGGTATCGCTCCATACCTTCCCCTCACCCTACCCCAGGATGGGAGGTGAACTCACATGAACACACCGCTGAACTCTGGGTCTTTGCTGACCAAGGACAGCAACTGTGGGTGGGGTGCAGGGAGAGGGGAGTGGCATGTTAGAGGAACATTTGGGTGTCAGACTTTCACACCACAAGGTGAGAGACTGAGGCAAAGGACACCACCCAACGTAGTCTGGGGTGGGTGTTTGCCCATGGTCATTGGGGTTTTGAATTGTGATTGTGGGGTTCTCTCAAATTAATGCTGGATTCCTTTTCCCTTTTTATTAAAAGTTTTCTTTGCTATACACAGACTCAGTGCCTGTGAGAGGGGAAGTACTGATGCGTAGAGGCAATTGGGGGTTGTGGTTGGTTTTCCAGATTGCTGGGTGGGGGCTCAAGCCGGTTCTATTTTCTGTGGTTAGGAGAAACGCCTAGACATTGAACCTGGCCCCTGTTGCTACCAACGCCACCTGGCAGAAGGGTTACATATGTAAAGACTAAATCACGTTCGTGGGTGATAAGTCACTCAGAACCTATGGCTGTCATCACAGGCCCGAGCTGAAGGACAATAACCCTTAGGCTGGCAGCAGACTAGTACTAAAGTTTATACTCAACATAGACCAACCACTAGAGGGCAACATCATCCCACACATTGGAGCAGACCTGACAGCCTGTAGAGCAGCGTTACCCACACAGTAGGTTGCAGGAAGGGTCTAGGTCAGGAGTGGCCAAACTTACTGACCCTCTGAGCTGCATACAACAATCTTCAGAAGTTCAAGAGCCTGCCGGGATTTGGGGCTTCAACCCCGCACCTGCTGAAGTACCAAGCCCCGGCACATGTACCCCATGGGGCAGAAGCCCCAAGCCCCCCCCCCCCTCTGCTCAGCAGAAGCCCCTACCCCCACCACCACACTGCAAGGCAGAGGTCCTGAGCTCCCCCCCAGTCTGGTAGGTGCAGAATTGGGGGTGCGNAAAGTACCAAGCCCCGGCACATGCACCCCAAGGGGCAGAAGCCCCAAGCCCCCCTCCCCTCTGCTCAGCAGAAGCCCCTACCCCACCACCCCACTGCAAGGCAGAGGTCCTGAGCTCCCCCCCAGTCTGGTAGGTGCAGAATTGGGGGTGCGTGGGGTGGCTCTGCAAGCCACACTTTAACAGTAAAAGAGCCGCCTGTGGCTCACAATCCACAGTTTGGCCACCCCTGGTCTAGGTGTTGCTCTCCCTGTGTGCTCTCACTTCGCGTTGGGAGTGGGACTGAGCAGCAGGAGTGCAGAGGAAGTGCCTCCAAGGCATGCACAGGGCAGAGATAGGCTGCGGACTGTCCTATCATTGACTCTGGCCCCTTCCTCTGCGCAGCTGCTGCCCGCATCCCACTGCTCTCACTTCCCCTGGGCAGCAACAGCAGGGAAGAAGCAGCCGGAGCGAGTGGATAGTCAGCAGCCTGGTAGCAATCATGACCCAGCTGCAGGGGGAGGGGGACCACAGGAACGGGTGGGGCTGGGGGAAGCCGAGCAGAGGCCTTGGAGGCTAGGCTGGAGTAGGAGGAAAACAGGGGTAACGATGGATCCCCAAAAGAGACAAAATGCCATTGATGGGTTGTCTTAGTAAAAAGTTTAGGAGCCTTACAAGTACTTGCCAGGCTGCATGCTCAGCTCCTGGCCACAACTAACAGGACAAGAAAAATAACTGCAGAACCCAAGGGTTAGTACAAAATGGTGAAGGTTCTTCCAGACTGGTTCCTTAAACAATGGGTGCTCAGGTGGCAGATCTTGCATAGCAGTAGATGGTTCCCTTAAACTGTTTCCAAGCCTAAAGCTAAACCCCAAATAAGGAAGAGATTCAAAGATGAACCACAATGTGTATGTGGTTTACTATTGGTGAAGCTACAGCAAGAGCTACTAAGCAATCCCTTTTTCAGTTTAGACATTCACATTTCATATCCTATCGTTCTTATTGTGACCAGCTGTCTAATGTCAAACTGAAATGTCCGTGTCTGAGTCTGTTCTCCCTCACGCCACCATGAATCAACACAATCACACTGGGGTAAGTTAGAAACACACAGGCTCTGTAAATTTAAACAGAAGAAATATAGTAAGTATTATCCCCATTTTACAGAAGGAAGTACTGAGAGTTTGCCTGCCTGTCAGGTATGCTGAGCATCCAGAGCTCCCACTGAAATCAAGTGAAGTGCAGATACTCAGAACGTCTGAAAATCAGGCCATAAGTGACTTGCTCTGCCACGGTGATATTTGGGGCTGGGAATCTGGGGCAGGTATCCTGATGCCAAGTGCCTTGCTGACAAGTGTTGAACAGAAGGAGCCAGATTGTTGCCAAGTCTATATGTCGACAAGGGGAAACTATGAGCTTTAGGATGAACTATGGCCTGAGTGGCTCCTTTGCTTGCCTATTTCACCCCAACTATTTATAAAACAAAACATTTTAAAATGTGCGAGTGGGCACTGAAAAGCCATTGGAGTGAATTTAGTGCTCATGAAAAGCCAGGGATCAACAGCCCTCGAGAACAGTATAGTCTCCATATGCCCACTCAGTCCTTGGTTACTCTGCAAATATTGTCAGCAAAGGAGCCAATCAGTGCAGTTGTAATGGGGGCTTTTGTGATGTGGATGCAACTGGACTGAAACTACAAATCCATTTTTCACAAGCCAAACAAGATAGTCATGACTTTTCCGTCACTACCAACCTGGGCTGGATGGATTTGAACACTGACTTAGAGCTGAAAGGGATCCTGTTAGCAGTCCCTTGAGTCATATCCTTTAAAGTTTTAAGTTAATACTTCAAATCCCACTGGTGACATCTTTTGCTCCCCCAAAAGCAACAGAGTCTCTGCCAGCCCTGCTGTCCATCTGCTATCCTGCCGTAAGTTCTTTCCCAAACACGCATCTTTTATCAGTGACTAACAAGAGGCATTGGCTCGGGGATGCCAACAGACTGTAACAGAGAGAGGGAGAGACAGTGGCTCCGCAGGGACTCAGGCCCAGATTTTAAAGATAATTAGGCACTGCTTCGCACCTGGGACATAGGATCCTAAGAGCCTAAATCACTTTTGACAATGACACTGAGTGGAGCAATGCGTAACCACCTTTAAAACTCTGGGCCTTTAAAACTCTGGGTAAGTAACCAGGTGTCCAGGAGGAAGTTGAAATAACGTACAAAAAGTGACACCGCCATTTCATATTCCAAAATCATAGTGTAAGCAGAGTCAGGATGAGCTCTACCCTGACATCTGGTGGTGAATTATGGCGAGTGTGGAAAAGAACTTCAGGGGCTGATCTTGTTTGCATAGGTACACCCACTCCGCCTAGCATGAGCCTACAGCAGCCCAAAATGGTAACTTTGGCTGTTGTAGGATCCCCAGTTTCTCTGTTATTGGGGCAGGAAGAATAAAGTGTTGTTACCATGGTTATGTGAATCAAGGCCAGTGGAACTGTTTTATGACAGAGGGTCTCACCATCAACTAAGTAGCACTTGCTAGACAAGGGACATGGGTTCCAAAACACAGTGAATTGAGAGAGGTGGGGGACAGGTATTTGTTCCTGATGGGATGGGCCTCAAAACACCAATTGCATCTTCTCTCTCCACTGTTGAATGTCAGAGCTAACTTTGATTCTATTAGGAGTCTAGTTACAGACTGCTGAGCTGAATTTTGCTTTGGGCCAATGGTGCACTAGCATTAGGGCTCCCCTACTACAAGCTGAAATCATTAAGAGCTGAAATCACTGAGTGCTGTGTTAACTAGTGGGGGAGCCTGAAGCTATAGTGCTAAGCGGCTGGTGGAGCGGAGCAGTTTGCGGGACGGTTGGCGCGGCCCGCAGGACAGTGAGTGGAGCGGAGCAGTTCGTGGGACGGTGAGTGGAGTGGAGCGGCTCATGGTGAAGGCGGCAGCAGAACCCCACGGAGAGGCGGGGCAGTTGGCCTCGGACCACGTAAGGTGCCCCTTAACACCCTGTGTACCCCCTTTCTCCCCCCCCCTTCCACCCAGGCTGTGGGGGGCAAAAACTCTGCAGCTCTGGGGCTGCACTGACCAAGGACAGAGACTCTTGGGTTGTTGGACTCAAGACACTTTAGAGGTGTGGGACTTTGGGGTGACCTTTTGGGTTGTTGGACTTNCCTGAACCTGGCCCTTGTTGCTGCCAACTCAGATGGGCAGAAGGGTTACAATAGCAAGACAGTATTGCACTTCCTTTAAACTCAGGACATTTAAATGGAACATTTCTGTACAGTAATGAGACACTGGGGAATTAGGTAAACATTATGGAAGTGGCTAGAAGCCCATGAATGCCTTTGCTGAGGTTTTTTAGACCTAGTAGCCATCTGATAAGTTCTTAACCATAGGTTCTGCATTTGAAACATAAATAAATAAATACAATAATAGGTAACACTAATACGTTGCACTCTTCTAGCTCCTTCCATCCATGGATCTCCACAGATTTTACAAATGTTACAGAGTTAATTGAATCTTACTTTTCAGCCTCCCTTTCTTCTTTCTTCTTCTTCCTCTCCTCTACAGTTATTCCTCCCAGCTGTTTGTAGTTGCTGTAGGCAATTTCTAGAAGTTGCCGAAGTTCTTCAATCTTTTGGTAGGCTCTTACTGCAAGACAGACAGTTCTCTGGGTAGCTAACATGAGGATGTGCGTAAAGATGCTGGGTTTTCTGAATGTTGGGAGATGTTTTTTGGCAGTGGGATCTGTGGAACAGTCTCTCACAGAAATACATTTAAAACTATATCTGACACATCACTCAAAAAAAAGGGATAGCTCAGTGGTTTGAGCATTGGCCAGCTAAACCCAGGGTTGTGAGTTCAATCCTTGAGGGGGCCATTTAGGGATCTGAGGCAAAAATCTGTGTGGGGGATTGGTCCTGCTTTGAGCAGGGGGTTGGACTAGATGACCTCCTGAGGTCCCTTTCAACCCTGGTACTCTATGATTCTAATACTGTAAGGAACAATCCTGTGCTGGCTTTCCAGAGATGGACTAGATTTGCCTAAATTATCTTCTGTTCTAACTTCCATGATTAAAATATTTTTCTTGATTTCCACAATATATTTTAAAGCTCATTGGTACTGACAAAAGATTCTGCAGCAGTAGGGAGAAACTCTGCAACTAAAAATATTTTGTCCTAGGATTCTCATTCCTTCCCACCTGTTCAAGAAACAGTAAAGAGAGAGAGAAAACTTACTGCGGGCGTCTCTTTTTTTTGCTTCATCCAGAATTAAATCTTCTGTGGTGTCTGTGCTCCCTTCCACGCCATGTCTGTCGAAAAACCTTACATCGTTGTCATCTAATTCTTCATCAGAATCGTCTCCCATTGCCCGTCTCAAAAGCACCACAGCTGCCAGCTGGGCAAATCTGCACAACACAGTCAATAGTTCATATCCAGTGAAATACACACGCACCTCTGAAAAAGCAGCCCGAGTTCCACTGCTGATTAGAACACACACACTTGAATATATGTCAAATAACAGCAGCCCCCACGTGTTCTAAAATGGTTTTTGCACCATTTTGATGAGGCTACACTTCTGCCTCAGTAATATCCTGTGGCAGTTAGTTGCACAGTTTAATACATTGTGCAAAATTGTATTTCCTTTTCGTTATTTTAAATGTATTTTGCCTTTTAATTTAATCAAATAAGCACCTGTGTTATATTTAAGGGTAAGCAGGAGTGCCCAGCTGGCCGCCTGCAGTGTAATTTTTTTGTATACCTCTATCATGTCTCCTCTCAATCTTCTCTTTTCTAAACTAAACAAGTCTCATCTCACCTGTAGTGGGTCGGCTGCCCCACTGCAATAAAGAGGGCTCTGAAAGGTAGGCTGATTGGGAAAGCAGCCACAGCTGTGGCCAGCTTAATCCGGGCCCAGCCGGCCCTTATAAGAGGGCTGTGGGCCAGAAGGAGTCACTCTCTCTCTAGCTCTGAGAGAAGGACCTGGCTGCCTGGGAGCTGAGCAGGGTACCTAGGGTGGAGCAGTGCTGGGGAAGGGCAGAGGGAGCTGGGGAGCTCCAGCCCAATAAAACCCCAGGCTGCAGGCCTTGCTAAAAGGCCTACAGCTCCGAGATAGGCAGAGGCAGCTGGTCCAACCCCCCCTGCCAATGATGAGTGGTTTATAGACTGCAGTCTGCCCCAGTGAGCAGGGGCTAGATGGTGACTGGCAAGGTGGGGATAGAGGGTTGGGGGTTCCCCTGGGTGGGGAGACCCAGAGCAAGGGGGTACTGTGGTGGGCAGAACCCCTGAACAAAGGGCATCAGGGTCCGGGAGGGACACAGGGGCCAGCGGCAGGTGAGACACTGGCTGGCAGAGGGCACTCTGGGCTGGAAGAGCTAATTCCCAGGACGACCAGCAGGAGGCGCCATGCTGGTGAGTCGTCGCCCCACCACATCGCCTTATACAGAATTTGACCCATCTCTAGTTACAATAGGTATATAAATACCCTCAATAAAACCCTTTGCAACAGCAATAGAGCCAAAAGGCTGTTATAACCCAAAGTTGAAATTCATGGGCTTGATTCTGCTCTCATCTACAGCAATGTAAATCAGGAGTAACACTACCTGAAGTCAACAGAGCTACAGTGGTATAAAAGCAGTGAGTGCAGAATCAGTCCTTGTACAAATAAATTACAGCTCAGAGATCTGAACTGCTACCTCCTGGCTACATCCTTTGGAGTCTCTCCAGCTTCATTTGTAATGTCACAATCAGCTCCCATTTCAATCAACCATTGCAAGCAGCTTATGTGTCCTTGTCCAGCAGCTAAGGGGAAAAGAATATGTACTAAAGTCAATTATACACACTTTTATTTAAAAATGCCTTTTCCCTAACATGACATGACACTCCCTAAAGTATGAATAGTTTATACATGTCACTAGGAACCTATGATGGAAATACCAGTTTATAATGGGCCAAATTCTACCCCAGAGTATAAACCTGTTTTTATTTTCATTTCCTCTTTTATGTAAAATAAATGTTATGGGCCTATCCTCAGTTCTGTAAGTGGTGCAGCTGTACTGAAGTCAGGAGAAAGTTCTGGCCCTACAGCTATCAGCCTGGAGTCTGATCTCAGGGTGCCTCCTGATACACTACCTACGCTCATCCACTACAGGCTGGTCTGTTTGGTCCTTATTATCTGGTGTCCCCAGGTATGTTCTCAGCTGCGTGAAGTATTATGGCTTCTGTAACACTGGGCATCCATTAAAGGTTCCATACAGTATCCTAATGATGAGTGCTGAATGGACAAGAGCTTTAATTGCCTGGGAGAGAATTCTGGGACTGGCTCATGGCTCTTGCAATGCAGCGTAACATGAAGCTGCAGATCTACCATATGTTCTAAAACTATGGCGTGGTATTTTATGTTACTTACGGGTACCTTATTTCTCTGCTATGCCTCCTGGTTATGATTAGGCCCAGATCCTCAAAGGCATTGAGGTGCCTAACTCCCATTCATTTCAATAAGTTAGGCACCTAAATTGTTTTCGGGATCTGGGCAAATGCTTTTCACAAATGCCAATACAACCCCTGAGAAAGCACCAAACAACAGCTGCCACGTGCATGTTTATTTTATCTGGGTAGCAGGCTTTAGGAGAGAGAGAGTGTGAAGTGCCAAGCAGTTCCGTTCTTTTTGGTCCTCCCCAACCATAGCTTTGTATCCCTACAATGTTTCTCTCTTTTCACAGTTTTTCTAGCCATCAATGTCATGGGATACCATCTGTTTGCTCCTTATATTGGCTTTCCTTCACCCATCTAGAGCTGGTACAAACACTTGACCTGAAATGTTAACACCATTTACAACTTTCTCTTGCTCCTGTTTATGAAGTAACATGTTGGCATCAGGGTGGGGGGAGGAGAGCTTTGTTGGTTCCCTTTGAGAATTACAGCATTGACAGTTATCAAAAGGAAAAATCCATCTCTTTTGGCTTCCCACATAGCATATGATGTCAGAAGTAGGGCATCTGACTCATAATTAACAGTGCTGAAAAAGGGATGGATCTGAATCAAGCAAGTGGTAATTTTTTAGTATATAATAGAAAAAAAGCATTTGTCTTAGTGATAGCATCAATCTGAGGAGTTACAAACTTAAACATTGTACGACTGGAGAATAATTCCTGGAAAAGATTAAACATATATTTAAAAGAAAGTGACAGATTTTATGATTGATATAGAACAATTAATAATAATATAATCTACTATTGTTCCAATCCTAGGGGACACAGAAAGGAAAACACAAGCGGAGTAGGGCCCTGATTCAGCAAACCACTTAAACACTTTTTTTATCCTTAAGCACATGACTAGTCTCATTGGAAGTCAACAGACCAAGTGCTTTGTTGAATCAGGGTCTGCAAGGGAAAATGTGTAATGGAAGTTTGTTTGTGTAGACTATACTGGTTGGGGTGTCTGTCTGTTTTAGAGCCTGAACCCACTCTGTGCCTCCCTCTAGCTCCACGAATATATAGGCAGCTCCTCCTGGACAGCTGTGACCTAACCTTAGGGTGACCATACATCCCATTTTGGCCAGGACAGTCCCTTTCTTAAGCCCTGTCCCAGCCACCCTGACTTTTTTGGCAAAAGTGGGAATTTGTCCCGTTTGCTCCTGCCAACTTGCAGCAAATGGGACAAATGCCCACTTTGGTCAAAAAAGTGGTGTGTGGAGGAACATGTCGGGGATGGCGGGGGGGAGTGGTGATGCCAGCCCCTCACACTGGATGAGGCAGGGCTCGAGTGGGGGGCAGGTAGGGCTCAGGTGAGCAGCGACGCCAGCCCCGCGTGGGCGTGGAGGGCAGGGCTCCGGCAAACAGCTTGGGCCAGCCCCGCACGGGGGAGGGAGGGTGCTCAGGCAAGCCCCATGTGGTGTCCCATTTTCCCTTTGGGAAATATGGTCACCCTACCTAAGCTGGGTGTCCCTAACACTGAATAAACCTAGTTATCATTAGCTACACCTGGTTCTATGGTACATCTGCTTGCCTGCTGACACAACAACTGATGCGCCTTATGCATCTTCAGTGACGTCAGAGGGTTTAACACCTTCACTTCACTGCCAGCTCATAAGCTCCAGCTCATAAGCACCACTCGGGGCAGAGTTCTTCCTGTCTCCCTCATTTGAAGTCACTCCATTTGGTCCTTTTGGTCAGCTAACCCCTATATCTGTGTGACTATAAATTCCCCCCACTCCACACACGCACCACTCCTCCCTCCCCTTCCCCCTCCCCCTCAACCGAACAATTGATTGGGGAAGGGTGGGAACGTAGCAAGGGAGAGCATGACACATCTCCATCTTGAGTGCCTATTTTCTGCGTTCAGTTTGGCAGTTGAGCAAGAGGTGAATGCAGTCTGCGCCGATGCAAACAACGGCCATGTCTACACTGTGGGTGCTGCCGGAGCATAGCTGCAGTGCTGTAGTTATGCTGCTCTAGTGCCCATGGTGTAGAAGCAGACTACAGCCACAGAAGGGGATTTTCCATTGCTGTAGGAACTCCACCTCCCTAAGCAAAGGTAGCTAGGGTCGAGAGAATACTTCTGCCAATCTAGCTGCATCTACACTGGAGATTATGTCTGTGCAGTTAGAGCACTCGGGTGTGGATTTGTCGCGTCCCTAAGTGTGTTAGCTATAACACAAGAACTAGGGATCACCAAATGAAATTAATAGGCAGCAGGTTTAAAACAAATAAAAGGAAGTATTTCTTCACACAACGCACAGTCAACCTCTGGAATTCCTTGCCAGAGGATGTTGTGAAGGCCAAGGCCATAACAGGGTTCAAAAAAGAACTAGATAAATTCATGGAGGATAGGTCCATCAATGGCTATTAGCCAGGATGGGCAGGAACGGTGTTCCTAGCCTCTGTTTGCCAGAAGCTGGGAATGAGCGACAGGGGATGGATCACTTGATGATTACCTGTTCTGTTCATTCCCTCTGGGGCACCTGGCACTGGCCACTGTCGGAAGACAGGATACTGGGCTAGATGGACCTTTGATATGACCCAGTAGGACCATTCTTATGTTCTTATAACAAATGCAACATGGTAGGCCAAATATTTCCCATAACTTCAGTATCAGATGTAATGCTTGGTGAGGAAATGATGCAGTCTGCCAGTATTCAAAAACTGGAGGGGGAATATTGACAACTTGTTTTATATTTTTCCCAATTTTTTTAAAAACTTTAATTACTTTTCTACCAGCCTTATAAAGGTCAAAAAAGGGAGGGAAATTATGGAAGTCTTACCAAAAAAATTCCCCATCTTCAAATTTCAAAATTAGAAAAATTTTGACGAGCTGTAATGGCAAACTGCAAAAAATAGCTCACACCTCCCGCATCACTCTGCTGCAAAGCAATGTGTTAGATAGTCCTGAATATACGGCATCATAGTCCTCTACAGTGTACTACCATATGTCTATCATGTGGTTTTGTATAATGCACATCACCATAGTGTCCAAGTGCTTAGAGAGTAACAATGCAGTTCACAATACTGTACAGTTCCATAGCTACATACACAATATTTCTACAGGTTGCATCAAAACGGATTAGAGTTGTTAGGTTTTTAATTTTTTTTTTTTTTTGGACTTCAACTTGATTATTCTCATTTTTAAGCAATTCCCACCTATGCCTGCATGCACCACCAAAAATTGATGTAACTTACTGTGGGAGAATGTACCCCTGTATTCACACCCTACACACTCTTGTAATAATCTTTGTACAAAGTATGCCTTATGAGGTATCATTTGAAACTCATAATTTGCTGGTCATTATTGGCCTGATAAAATGTGTATGGCCACATTGTATGTGAAGTTATAAGATTGCACTATATGGTGGTAACCCATGTTCCATACTGAGGTTGGCAAATAGGTCTGTCTCGAACAAAGGAATGTGTGCTCTGTTTAATTTGCATTTAAGCAGTAAACAGAGTCCCAAAGCAGGAAGGGAAACAAAGGAAGCTCAAACAGGTGAGGAAAAAGCAGCTGGGAACATCCTTTCCCATAGGCTTTTTGTCTCCTGGTACCCAGCTGGAAATGTTTTTCCAAGAGGGGGACAGAAATTATAAAAAGGAGGGACAAATATCTCAAGGACCCCCCTCTCTCCCTCCCTGCATGTCTCATTGACGGCACCTGAAGCGACAAAGGAAGCATTCATTGGATATAGGGAGAAGGGGTCCTGACCTAAGAAGTTTGGACTGCTGAAAGCATGTGGTGAGAAAACTGTGCTTTGAATTTAAACATAGTTTGTTAAGTTAGACCTCAACATTTTATCTTTGTTTCTTGTAACCATTTCTGACTTTTATGCCTCATTACTTGTACTCACTTAAAATGTCTCTTTGTAGTTAATAAATTTGTTCTGTTGTTTCATCTAATCCAGTGTGTTTAAATTGAAGTGTTTGGGAAACTCTGTTTCGGGTGGTAAATTGTATACATATTATTTCTATTAAAAAAATAACAAACTTTATATAAACTTGTATTGCCCGGGAGAGGGTTGAAATTCCCTGGGTGGAAATCTAAGACTGGGAGTGTGTTGGGATCACCCTGCAGTATAACCAAGGCTGGTGAGAGCCAAACGTGGCTGGCAGGCTGCAGTTACACACAAACACTCAGGTGTGGCTTGCATGCTGGAAGGCTTTGTGAGCAGCCCATGTGGGAACTCCTTCATCAAGGCATTTTAAGGCACCTCAGGTTGCAGGGCAAGGGTGGCACAGCTGCTCATACAGTCTAGATTGTACCCAGATATATCACATTTACATCCAGCTGTTTGCAACCTGGGATGCAGATCCTGGACTAGGTGTAATAGGCTGCTGACTGGAATGGCCAGAGTGGCTGCCACAATGCAGAAATTTGGCTTACTTCAATCTTCACAACTGACTGCAGGGCAACGATGAAGACGATCAAACATGGTGGGGAAATGCATGATTAGGAGATTGGAGAGTGCACTGCACCGTCTTGCTATCCTCGGTGATGCAGCAGTAACAATCTAGACATTAACTTGTGATGCATACAAAAGTTGACGACCACCAAATATTTATTTTTGTCTGCATAATCTCTGCTGGCTGCCCTTTGGAGCCCTTGGGAAAATGAGATGCTGTAGTTCATGAAGCTTACCTGATGAGCAGCCACTTAAATAAGTAAGTGAACAAGTCAATAACAAACAGTAATGAGCTGCACACAGTTCCTAATTACTGACCTTTGTGCATGAGAGTGGATCCCTTTTCATCCCGTTCATTAATATTGATGATTCCACTTTCCACTAATCTTCTAAGCGTCACCAAGTCCCCTTTGAAGGCAGCCACATGGGCTGGAAATGCTAAATCTGAAAAATGGAACAGACATGATTCCAAGCAAATGCCGATAATTCCAATAAGCAGGCAAACAAGCTATTTTTTCACCTCACTTTTCATAGTTTCTCTCTCCAAATAATAATTTAAACATGGAAATGTCATACTTGTTAGTGAGGTTAATGCACCCTTAATTGGTTGAAACACGGCTGCAGAACATAGCATTATCATCACAGGCTTCGCTAAGCATGTCTTGGCTATTGGCTACAGGCATCTTATAGTTCTACAGAGAGGAGATTCACTTCATATTTCTGTAGTAATAAATAGGCCTTTGGTTGAAATTTAATGGACTAATAATGCTGGAAACTGAAGCTGTCTCCTTATTTTCAAGTCAATGGTCCTAGGTAGGATATACAATGTTTTAATTTTTCTTGGTGGAAAAATTATCCATTGAGGCACTTTCATTTTTCTTGTTAGTTGATATGAATAATACTAAGAAAAGACTAATAGATATGGAATGAGTGCTTGAAAAAAACCAAGTAAGTCTTCCCTTCAGAATAATCATAATGGGTCAGCTTCTGCTATCCTTTCTCTTGAATAATACCTTACTTATCAAGTAGTCCTATTGATTTCAGTGGGACTATTGCCAGAGTAAGGTATAACTCAACATGAATAAGGGAATCAAAATCTGGTCCTAAACATGTAACTGCCTGGACATTTGTGGACATTGGAATATGTGTCAGATTCTAAGAGGAACATGAACAGCTTTGTATAACTAAAGCAAAAGGACTGCATAGCATGGTGTTGCTGTTTTGTTTTCATTATGAGAAAAATCAGAGATATGACACATATGTAAGATCACAATCGGAAATCTAGGCCTTTAAATATCAATAAAGGTAACAACTATTGGAAGCTTCAGCTGTTTCTCACACTGATTATACACACTTGAAAGTTAGAATCACCTGCTGTTCAGATCATTTGTATCAATCATTTCTACAGAGTTATTGTTGCGTTGTGGCATTTTCTGTTTTACAAGCTAGTATCTCGGAAGCTTTTCAGGCTCCTACTCACTTTCCTGTTCTTCTGGATGATCTCTCTCATGTTCCACACTGTCGATGTACTGCACAATATTATCCTTATAGAACCTCTGTGCCAAGTCCTTTGGGGTCTCCCCATGGTCATTCCTGGCTTTCAAGGTGTGAGACACACTGGCCATTTTACTAACCAAGAACTTAAAACAATGCAGGTGGCCCTCCATTGCTGCCAGATGAGCTATTGCACAAAGGAAGAACATGGCAATATTAAACCTGAGCACAGCCACCTGCCAAATGAAGAGCTACTTTGCTAAGTTGTTGTTACTGTTCAAAGCCTACTGTTAGAGTCTGATTTGATTAGATGTCAGCTAACCGAGGGTTATTCAGGTTTTATTAGTCAAAGACAAAACAGCACAATACATAAATGTGAGGATTAATATCTCACCAGTTCAGAGAACAGCTTCAACAGCTTCAAACCTGCTCCAAAGTGTGAGCTTAATTCACCTTATTTATATTTTACATACATAGTGTAGTTATTTACAACAAGCAGAAGATTAATCTAATTTCATATCTATTTTTCTAAAAACAAAAACATCTAAGACCAACCATAAAAAATAAGTGTTATTCGATCAAAGAGTACAAATAGTGTCAGACCATAGTGCCACAAACAGTTTGTCCTAATGTACCTAGTAGCAATTCACATGTAACATTCCTTAACAGAACATACATCTTGTTTCTGACAGTTCCCACATGTAAAGGATCAAAGGTTTGGAACAGTTTAACTACTAGTAGTAGATTTCCACAATAAAGCTTAGCATGAGTTACACAGCATCCTAGGAACACAGTTCATAATTATTCTGGTTCAGATATATTTGCTAATACCACCAAGACCCAAATCCAGCCCCCTTCCCACCACACACACAGCTGGGGAGGCTCTCCAGGCATGTACCACTACATGAGAAGTGGGGGCAGGACTCCAAGAGGCTGGACTAGAGATGCTCACACCTTGCCCAGTGCAGAGCTCAGCACCGCAGTGCAAAGGAGGCAGAAGGGGGCTGGCTAGGGACAGAGAGAAATGGAAGATCCACTGCTGAGATGATCCAGCCATCCTTCCCTCCCCACAGGGCTGGGGCATGTGAGCGATCAGACAGGTTACTTCAGCCACTGGGACAATGTGTTGTCGGGGATGCCATCTTTTGGATGAACACCAGCCTGAATCCTGAGCACCTATGGCTGTTCAAGATCCCCTAGCACTTTTTGTAAGAGTAGAAGTTTAACCTTGTTGTCCTAGCTCAGGGGTGGCCAACCTGTGGCTCCGGAATCTGATCTCAGTCAAATGTAAATCTGAAATAACTCCATTGAAGTCACTGGGGTACTCCAGACTTATTCCAGTGCCATCGAGTTCAGAATATGGGCCAATAGTTGCAACTTGGGCTATAGGAATGGGAAAGTGCCATAGAATGTGTTTGATGAAACTCATCACTGGTTGCCATTACAAAAAGTCAGCATTAGCTAACAGTTACCAGGCATCAGTGTTACGGATAACATAAATTCCCCCAATTCTTAGAAGATAACTGTGGCAACTGTGTGAAATCTGTTAGCAAATATTGCTAGTGTATATGACTTGTCATTTGCTAAATATTCACATAACAGAGCAACTAAAAGCCAAAAGTTAGAGCTGTAGACTTCCCCCCAAGGTACCTGGAAGATTTCCATTGTTGTCCACGTCATTTATAGTAGCTCCCCATCTAATAAGAAGCTGCAAACAACCCAAGCGGCCATGAAAAGCAGCATAATGAACTGGCTTCCAGTCATTCTTATCTGAAACATTTGCATCCTAGAATGAAAGAAGCAGGTTCATTTATTATTTAGTTCCTTTATGTTTCAGTGGAAACAACACGTACATCAGAGATCACATTTGTAAATAGAAATCAGGTATTTATAGTAGGTGACCAAAACAGTTATGAAAACCTAGATAGCTTTTAAGTTACTTTAAATAAAGATGCTATGAACAAATTATTCCCATTTATAGGCATATAGATACATACTTCCCCTATGTTTTTTGTTTTATTTTAAAAATTAATACACGCACACATTATATATATAACATTTTTTACGTACTCTGGCCATGTTGCTGCTCACAATATGTTAGATATAAATCTGTATTTTTTTAAGCTAAACAATATCAAGATTGCAAAAGATCATGATAATAAAAGCTTCTGATCTCTATTTAACTGTCACTATCAGCCAATGAAATGTTCTACTTTTCCAAAATATTCATTCTCTCTAAATTCTTGGATCATTTTCCTTATGTGCCTCATAATAAATAACACTAATTTAAACTAAGTATGCTCTCACCAATAGCACACGGATAATAACTAAACTACATGTCAAATCCTACAGTCCTAAGTCCCATCAAATCAATGGAAGTTTTTGTTTGCAGAAGTATACCATGATTTGGCCCTACTGCAGGGAGTTGTAATGATATAATGCAAATGTACCGTGTCTCAAAAAAAAGAAAAAAAATCCCCTCAGAAGATAAAATTTCCTCACCATTCCACTCCGGAGTATGGTTTGTAAAGTGTATGATTGTCCATGGGCTGCAGCTAGGTGTGACGGAGTGCATCCTCGGTCATCTTGAGCTGTTAAGTTTACTCCATTCATTACAAGGGCCTAAATAAATACAAAGCAGAAATTCAGTTTACAAAATTAAAGAGCAAATGTTGCCTGGGAGGATTACTTTATACTGTCAGCAGGGTAACTTCTGAGTGAAGTAGGAAGGAGTATTAAATAAGTTCACGGATGTTGTCTTCTCTCATAGGGATGAGTGCAGTATATTGTGTGCCCCATCTCTCTGTCTTATATCTGCCTGTTGTGTCTTGCCTTACATTTAGATCATAAACTCTTTGAGGTAGAGACCATCTTTGCATTCTAGGTTTGTACAGCAGCTAGTATAATGGGGTCTTGGTCCCTGACTGGGGCTTCTAGGCACTGTCACTATACAAACAATAAAGAACATAATAATAATGTATAGGTAGATCCAGCTTCTGTGCTATTTACAATCAGACATGTTTCTAATTCTGAAAATATCTAGCTGAGGTTTCCAAAGCCATCTAAGGCAGCAGGGGTTCTCAACCTTTTTCTTTCCGAGGCCGCCCCCAACATGCGATAAAGACTCCATGGCCCAACTGTGGCCCAACAAATGGTTTTCTGCATATAAAAGCCAGGGCCGGCGTTAGGGGGTAGCAAGCAGGGCAACTGCCTGGGGCCCCATGCTACAGTGGCCCCTGTGAAGCTAAGCTGCTCATGCTTTGGCTTCAGCCCTGGGTGGTGGGGCTCAAGGCCTCGGGCTTCAGCCCCATGCGGCGGGGCTTCAGCTTTCTGAGCTGAGCCCCAGCGAGTCTAATGCTGGCCCTGCTTGGCAGACCCCTGGTTGAGAAACACTGATCTAAGGGATATAGATGTCCAGTTGGCATCTAAATATCCTATACAGCTTTGAAAACCCCACCATAGTGTACAGTATGAATCTTGTTACCATTTCTTTTCAGGACACTAGAGTAAATCCTCAGCTGGTATGAACTGTCACAGTTCCACAATGGGCGAGGATCTGCCCTATTTACTTTTGATGTAAATATTTACACTTACCTGCATACAAGCATCATGACCTCTGATAGCAGCAAGGTGAGCTGCTGTCCAGTCTCTTATAGCTAAAACTGTTATATCAGCCCCATGCCAGAGCAGCCAGTGAAGACACTACCAATCAAATCAAAGACAAAGACATTCACATTTGTTTTAAATATAGGTAATTATCATGGATCCAGTATACAGTTCTAATAGGGAATTCACTGCAAATTATCAGTTGATATTACGTTTCAAAGCATTATCGGAATTCTTCATTATTACAATAAGCCACAACAGGGAATGCATTAGTAAGTTGTTGCTGCATTAGAAAGCTACAGCTTCATTCCTTCATCCATCCAAGAAATGTACCAATAGCCTACTAAAACGGACCCAAGCATACCTTACTGATCTTACAGTATGGCTTATGTAATTTTACATTTCAATTTTAAAAGATTTAAGATGTATTCTATAGGGCTATTTGTGTAATGTATCTTTCCACTATGAAAGTGGAAGGATAAATTTAAAAATTGGAGAAATGGGCACAAACATCCTTCTGTACAACTCTAATTATGTTTATTGCAAACAAAGAAAAAAAATCAACTCTTTGTCTTCGTACATTTTTCTGTTTAGACTCCCTGGACTTGTGCTACCCTTTCTCTCCTCCCATCCTCACTTTCAGAGGTATTTTGTGCTCTAGTGGTCACTTCCAGCAGCTCTAGGTGCTCTCCAGAGCATCAGATAAAACTTTCTTTGTTAGGTGTACAACTTTTTCTCCAGCAGCAGTTTAAGCCAGGCTCCATCACTGGTTCCTCTGTTGTCTCTATAACTGGGGCATTGGTGAAGGTTGGCTAGATGAGACTCAACCCAAACAAGACCACAACCTGACTTACAGGGTGGAGGAATCATTGGAAAAAATGGCAGAAATTATAGGAACAGCCCAGACTGATGGGATATGAGCACAGTTTGTTTCTAAAGACCAAAACCTGGGGGTCTTGTTAGCTCCCTGGTGGTTTCTGGACACATGGAAAGCAGCAATGTATTTCTTATTACTTGCATTTAGCAAGAAGTTTCCTTTGGCATATGGATCTTACCATAGTTACCCATGCGTTTGTCGCTTCAAGGTTAGATTGCTACAGTGCATTCCACATGAGGTTACAACATGATACAGCAGCTTGTTCAGAATGCGGCAGCCCAGTTTTTAATCTCTGGAAGCTCATAACACTGGTGCAGCGGTTGTCAACTGATTTACGGGTAAATAGTTAAGGTGTTGATTTTGACCTGTAAAACCCTAAATGGTTACAGTCCTGTCAAGTCCTTCTTCAGTCACCTGATGTACTCAGACTAAGATTTCATTGGTATAAGAGGGAACTGGGCTGGTGGCACAGTTCTCAGTTGGAATCAATAGCTCTTAAATTCACTTTTCATCTAGTTGGCCAGAGCTCAGATTTGATTACCTTTAGGACCTGCTGTAAATGTTACATATTTCCCTGGGCTTTCCCTGAAGTGAGGGGGAGGCAGACTGAACAGGGTTGATTGAGGGATGGAGGAAGGCATGAGTCTGTAAGGAAGACTATAAATGGAGCCTATATTAGGACTGGGAAAGTCTCCTCTGGGTTGTTCTGTAATGTACTATGAAATCCTGCGACGCTGAATACACGTAACATGCCTAAGGCATAGAAAAGGCACAATAAGTCTAGAAAACTGAAAAATAAGATATTAATTTCTGCATCATATTTAAATTGTATATTCATCATCATAAGTTCCTGCTTTACTAGTGCTGAATGGATTTACTAAGCAATAAATAGACAAAGATTATTGATTCAGCCAGATCAGCATGAGCTTGCAAGCCTGTGTTCAGTCCCCTGAGAAGGAAAGCATTGATCCATAGGAACCTTGTTGTGTCCTAGATCTAAAAAAACGTTTTACCTCCAGGCTTCCAGAGTGTGCTGCACAGTGCAAAGGTGTAAATTTATGGACTAAATCCACCTCATTAATACTGGCTCCGCTTTTTACCATTGATGCAAGTTGTTCTACATCACCGGCTTTCACTGCCTCATGTATGTTAGCATCATTTGGCTTCTTCTTGACAGCTGTTGAAGAATAACAAAGGGTCATTAACCACTTGGCTACATTGTGGGGACATGAAACATGGAATGAATCAGAAGATGCTGATATGGAAAGGTATATTAGTTTTGAAGATGCTTAACAGCAATATGATGAACCTGATCTTTACTCTGACGATACTCCCCATCCCTAGTAGCCAATATGAACTTTTTCAGAATAAGGGCTGTAGGACTGGACGCTATGTCTGTGAGAATCTTTATCAAACCGTCAAACCTACTGAAAGATCAAGTTATCCTTTAGTACATTTTGATACCAGAATGACGACTACTGTAGAGAGTGATTCTTTGTCCAGTAATAATGCTTAGCTCTTACATAGTGTGTCATTAGTAGCTCTCCAAGCACTTTGCAAAGGAGGTAAGCATCATTATCCCCAATTTACAGATGGAGAAGCTGAGACACAGAGACAAGCCCAAGGTCACCCAGCAGGGGAGCCAGGAATAGAACCCAGTCCAGTGCAGAATCCATTAAGCTACACTTACTCTATTAATCATCCTGTGTAGCTTGCTATTACTAATAGCTATGGCATTTCTTAGGTAGCCATCAGCTTGTTATTATGACCTGACATCCTGCTCCCATTGACGTCTGTGACAACACTCTAAGAACATAAGAACGGCCATACTGGGTCAGTCCTGTCTTCCGACAGTGGCCAATGCCAGGTGCTTCAGAGGAAATGAACTGAACAGGGAATCATCAAGTGATCCATCCTCTGTCACCCATTCCCAGCTTCTGGCAAACAGTCTCAATGACTTTGGTGATGCAGGATCAGGCTTTAAATTTACAGACAGCATCATCCAGAGAATCTGGCACTGGAGTGGGAATCAGGTGACATCAGTTCTCTTCTGGGCTTTTCCACAAACTAGTTGTGTGACCTTGGGCAAGTCACTTAGGGGCAAAATTTGCAAACCTAAATAAATGACCTGGTCTGAGCCCATGTATGGTTTTAGATAGTTAACTTCAGACAGCTAAGTTTAAAAGTAACCCAAAATGGCTAATAAGATGTCAACAAAGAACCATCTTCCACAGCAGTGGTATCAGAGTGTACTATTGTGTTATTTCATTAGGTTTGCCAAGGAGATGAGGATCCTCACAGATACAGGGTCCAATACTACAGATCACACAAGTTTCAGAATGTGGGCCTTAACCTATTTGTACCTCAATTTCTCCCTGTGCAAAGTAGGAATAATAATGCTTACTCAACGCTGTAAAGCAATTTGGTTGGTGGTTTTAGGGGATTTTGTGTTTTGGAGAGGGGTTATTTGTTTTTGTTTGTTTATTTTCAGAAACAGTGTCAGCAGTATCATTAGGACAGTAACCCAACAGACCTCAATGGAACTATACTGATTTACATCAGCTGAGAATCTGACCTACTGTATTCAATTAGAACAGGGGTCGGCAACCTTTCAGGAGTGGTGTGCTGAGACTTAATTTATTCACTCTAATATAAGGTTTCGCGTGCCAGTCATACATTTTAACGTTTTTAGAAGGTCTCTTTCTATAAGTCTATAATATATAACGAAACTATTGTTGTATGTAAAGTAAATAAGGTTTATAAAATGTTTAAGAAGCTTCATTTAAAATTAAATTAAAACGCAGAGCCCCCGGACCGGTGGCCAGGACCTGGGCAGTGTGAGTGCCACTGAAAATCAGCTCGTGTGCCGCCTTCGGCACTCGTGCCATAGGTTGCCTACCCCTGAATTAGAAGAACATGTAGGCACTTTGACAATGTTAATGCAATGAGTTTGGGTTAAATAATCTTTTCCATAACAAAAACACACAGAAGGGCTGGCAAACATGGTGAATTTTGACTTGTGGCATTTCCTTGGAAACACCTAATTGGTGAAGAGGGAGAGGTTTGCACTCCCCATTTTCTATGGAATGGACAGTGACCCTCTAAAACTGCAGCTATACTGAGATCTGCAACCTGAAAGGGTAAAGGTATTCCAGATGCCCAATACCTCTGTACTACTTCCCAGTTACCTCCCAATTTGTCACATTTTATTGAATTTTTTATTGAAACCATTATCAAAGTGGTTATAGAAATTATTCATTAACAGAAAACCAAGTTTTCAGGAAATAAAAAAAAAATCAATAACTAATTTGGTGAAAATTTCAATACCATTCTTGAGGTAAAAAAAAAAATCAATCAGAAAAAAAATCAAAAAATGAACAATAGTTTCATTCTGAACCCTGTGAAGGAGAAACAATGCTGATACTTCAATTTTTTTTGTTAATTAGTTTAAAAAAATTAAAATCAGCCACACACTGAACCTCTAAGGAGGTGTTTCAGAGTGCACATAGAAGGAAAGATCTTATGATAACAGCAATCATAACCTCTTTGTCTGAGCCACTTGCAGACTTTAATCAGGAACCTCAGTGAGCCCCATTTATCAGTGAGTCATCAATGGCACAGCCAGGACTAGAACCCACCCCTGGGCCATGCCATAACCATATTTTTAACAGTTTGCCTTTCAGGATAAACCCAATGCAGTGACATCCCTGTGCTATGACATGACATTACCCGATGCTGGAGTACGGCTTCCAGTTTACACAGATCAGGGTGGGGAGGAAGGATCATTCAGAATAACCTCTCTCGCCAGCCCCCATGCCTCCCCCCCCCCCAAAGTCATTAACCCTTTGGCTCCAGCCCCTGATGAAGCAGCATCGTATGTGCTGGGAAGAGGCAGGAGCTGAGCCAGGCTCACCAGCTGGAGTGGCAGAAGCAGCAGCAGCGTTGGTAGGCATGTTGGTTACTCAGGCAGGAGGGAGCCTTTCCTCACTCATCCCCTCCTCCTCCTCTCTGTGCCTGCCTTGGTGGCTGCAGCAGAAGGGTTGCTATAGAAACAGTGTACACTTCCTGTGCTGATCACTTCCTCCCCTTGGGACGACGGGGGCTGGGTGTCCGTGCAAGGGGGTCTAGGGCCAATGTCACACGGGAAAGGGAAATGTCGGGCTGGGCTGTGCATGGCTGGGTAGGAGTGGGGGGCGGTGCAGGTCTTAGGTCTGTCAGTGGGGGAGGAAGACCGTGTCTTCTGGGGGGGTATTAGGAGTCTGTGAGGGAGAGAGCAAGGCAGTGTCAGGGTGTCTGTGAGGGGTGTAGGTACAAGGGGTTTGTGAGGGAGAGAGCAAGGCAGTGTCAGGGTGTCGGTGAGGGAGAGAGTAGGGTAGTGTCAGGGTGTCTGTGAGGGGTGTAGGTACAAGGGGTTTGTGAGGGAGGGAGGAGGGCAGTGTCTGGGTGGTTCTGGGTCTCAGGGTGTCTGTGAGTGGGGAGGAGGTCAGTGTCAGGGTGTCGGTGAAGGATGTAGGTACCCAGGGTCTGTGAGCCAGGGAGGAGGGCAGTGTCATGGTGTCTGAGGGGTGTAGGTACCCGGGGTCTGTGAGTGAGGGAGGAGCGCAGTGTCAGGGTGTCTGTGAGGGGTGTAGGTACAAGGGGTTTGTGAGGGAGGGAGGAGGGCAGTGTCTGGGTCTCAGGGTGTCTGTGAGTGGGGAGGAGGTCAGTGTCAGGGTGTCTGGGGAGTCTAGATCTCAGGTCTGTTAGTGGGGGAGGAACACAGTTTCATGGTGTCTGTGGGGGGGTCAAGGTGTTAGGAGTCTATAAGTAGGGAGAAAGGCATTGTCAGTGTGTATGAGGGGTGTAAGTATCGGGGTCTCTGTGAGTGGGAACAGAGGGCAGTGTCAGGGTGGTCTAGATATTGGGTCTGTGGGAGAAGTAGGGCAGTGTCAGGGTGGCTGTGAAGGGTGTAGGTCTTAAAGGTCTGGCAGTGAGGGAGGAGGCCAGTGTGGTGTGTGTGTGTGTGTGTGTGTGTGTGTGTATATGTGTGTAACACAGTGTCTTTGAGTGGGGTGGGGAGGTAACTGGGGATGGATGTAGGTCTCTCTAAAGCAGGGGTGGGCAAACTACGGCCCATGGGCCACGTCCTGCCCGGCTCCTGGCCCAGGAGGCTCACCCCCGGCCCCTCCCACGCTGTCCCCCATCCTTCGCAGCCTCAGCTCACTCTCTTCGCCGCCAGTGCAATGCCCTGAGCAGCGGGGCTGTGAGCTCCTGGGGCAGCGCAGCTGCAGAGCCTGGCCTGACCCGGTCTCTGTGCTTTGCAGTGGTGGCAGCAGCGTGGCCCGGCTCCAGCGCTGCCAGTCACCGGTGCTCCAGGCAGCGCAGTAAGGGGGCATGGAGCAGGGGGGGTTGGATAGAGGGCAGGGGAGCTTGGAGGGGTGGTCAGGGGGCGGGGATGGTGGTCAGGGGGCAAACAGGGAGGTTGAAGGGGGGCAGGGGTCCCAGAGGGGCCATCAGGGAACAGGGGGGTTGGATGGGGCAGGAGTCCCAGGGGGGGGCAGATAGGAGGTGGGGGCTGGGTCACGACCCCCTCCCCTCACCAGCCCTCCATACAGTTTACGAAACCCGATGCGGCCCTCGGGCCAAAAAGTTTGCCCACCCCTGCTCTAAAGAGACATATGAGGTGTGTCTGTGAGGAAGATGGTTGGAGGTCTCTTTAAAGGTGACCTGTTTGTCTGATGGATCTCTGTAAAGTGGCATCTGAGTGAGGTGTATGTAAGTAAGTGGGTGACTAGGGGAGGAATATGGCATGGGATCTCTGTGGGGAAGGCCCTAGATGGAGAGGTGGTGGTGGTGTGTGTCTGTCCCACTGTGAGTAGAGTGGGTTGTGTAATATAATATAGTTTAGCATTCTACTGTTGAACCACTAGGTGGTGCTGTGTGTAACAAACCTTTTTTAAGTTAAGCTCAGCCCTGGTGAGTATTTTGCTCAGAAAAAAGCTCTGTGACCCTCCCATGGCTGGTACAGGAGCATGACATAGTGTCAGGTTGGTTCCTGTGGAGAGTTCTTCAGAGAGGGGTGTGTAAATGAGATCAGAGGTTATTTCACTCTGACAAATATAAAACTTTTAAAGCTGTTATGGAATGTCAAGCCAGCCACACCCAGTCCCTATTCAAGCCTAAATTAATGGGGTTAAATTTGCAAATGAATTTTAGTTCTGCAGTTTCTCTTTGAAGTCTGTTTTTCTTGTTGAAGGATGGCTACTTTTAAATCTGTTATGGAATGTCCGGGGAGATTGAAGTGTTCTCCTAATGGCTTTTGTATGTTATCATTCATGTCCATTTATTCTTTTATGTAGAGACTGTCCAGTTTGGCCAATGTACAATACGTGGCCTCCGTAGACATAAGAAATCATCACCGTGTTCACCCATTGAAACATTTACTTCACAGAATGTTAAATGTTAAATATTAGTGTTAACGATCGGCCAGTCGCAGGATGGGTAGGAGAGATTTCACTCAAGACACAGGCATCCAGCTTTATTGACAGACACACCCAAGCATTTCTTAATAAGAGATGGAAAATTAGACTTACACACTCTTCACAATCCCTCTGATTCCTCGATAGACAGGGATACTTCTGCCCTGTCACAGGAAAGCTCATGTCAATGTTGTCTCAGGGGGTTGCGGCTTCTGCAGCCGGTATCTGCCAGATCTGAGGTGGTTAGCTGCTTGTTCATTGTTGCTGCTAAGGTAGCTTGCTGGCAGGCAGTTGCTCATTGCTACGGCAGCCTTAGAATTCTGCCGCTGCTGCTGCTTTTCCAGGTAGCTGCTTCTTCTTGAAGGTATCTTGTGGCTTCTGTTCTCTACAAAACCCCAAAACCCTACAAGTTCAGCCTGCTGGCTGTTGGCCTTCATTACTGGTTGCTCTCTCAGGATCAGCCAATCTAGAGCTTTCCCAGTTTATTAGCATATGTCACTCCTAGGAGTGCTCCTCCCCCATGTCATCCTCATTTTTAGGTAGGAGGGTCTCACCCCTGTCACCATCTTGGATTCTAGAATTTTCTACTACCTAAATTTAGACTTAGATCCTTGTGGCCACCATTTTGGTCAGCCATGTTGGATTTTCTAAATTTAAACTATCATTAATTTCTACTTAATTAAAGCCCCAATCTTAAAACTACTTACTATTTTATGCAAACGAAGGTGTTCTGATACTGTCACCACCTTAATTATGTCAATTGGAGAAAGTGAATTTTTGCAATATTTAAACCCCTTCTGAGGTTTTTCTGTGAGCCTTTATTAGGTGCTGCAAGGTATTTCAGAACATTCAGAGCAAAAATCTTTCATTACAGAGAGACAATGACAAGTTGTGACCTGCAGGATACAAGCATTGTCCTGGGTGCAACAATCCCCTTCTAAAGCTCTACAATCACTGAATCTTGTTGATTTCAGATCAATTCTCCTATTTGTCAAGGGCATTTTGAATTCTAATCCTGTGCTCCAAAGTGCTTGGTGCTATCTACAAATTTTATAAGCATACTCTCCACTCCGTTATCTAAATCATTTATGAAAATATCATAGTGCTGGACCCAGACTGACCCCTGCAGAATCCCACTAGATACGCTCTTTCATTTTGACAGCCAAACATTGGTAACTACTCTTGGAGTATGGTCTTTCAACCTGTTGTGCACCCATATTATAGTCATTTCATCTAGGCCACATTTCCCCCGTTTGCTTATGAGACTGTCACATAGGACTGTGTAAAAAGCCTTATTAACACCAAGATATATCAGGTCTATTGCTTCCCCGCATCCACTAGGCCAATTACCCTGAAAAGAAGGAAATGAGGTTGGTTTGGAATGATTTCGTTTTGACAAATCCATGCTTACTAGTCCTTATAACCTGATTGTTTAATAATTCGTTCCAGTATCTTTCCAGGTATAATGAGGCTGACTAGTCTGTATGTCCCCGGGGTCCTCTTTGTTCCCCCTTTTAAACATAGATACTATTTTGTTAATGGATGTGAAGATATTCTTTTTCTAGGATCTCAGAAGAGAACTGCTGTATAGCACCTGGTTTGTCAAGGCAACAAATGGTTAAAATTTGTCCCTGACCATTTCTTAAGACAAGACATTTTAGCAAATTTTAGAATGCCTTGGTACTCAACACCTTGAAACAACCCTTTCTCCTCCACAAAGTGCTTTATGCCCATTACCTCACCCAGACTCACTACGACCAGGAGTTAGAGAAGTGTCCCTCTTCCCATTGGACAGATTGGGACCCTGAGGTACAGAGAAGGGAGATGACCTACCCTAGGTTACACAGCAAGGCGATGGCAGAGCCAGAGAGAAAAGCCAACAGTTCTCACTCTTGCTCTAACCAACAGACAACAAACCCTGCAGAGGCAGGGATAGAGCCGAGGAATTGAGATGGTGGGAAATTTTTCCATTGAAACAGTTTTCTGTTGGAAAATCCCATTAAGATTAAATAAATATGTTTTTTGAAATCATAAATTGATTTGGATGAAAATTCTTTGCAAAAATATTTTTTTGCAAAACAAAAGCATCTCCTATTTGTCACATACTGTTAAATTGTCTCATCGCACACAAAGAGGAGACACTTTAATCTAGAAAAACTAGATGAGATGATTCAGTCTGGCTAAGTAGTTGCTCCTCTTAATGATTTAAAAATAATAAAATACAAATAAAATAGAATATTTCAGCTATTATACAGCAGAACCCCGTTTATTGAATCTAATTGGAACTGGGGCCAGATCAGATAATCAAATATTCAGCTGAACTGGAGAATGGGAAGGTGTGAGACTTCAGCGCCATCTAGTGGCCACAGGAGAAATCGCTTAATTCTGGACCTGAGTGCTCTGGTTATTCAGTTAATATGGAAAGCCGGATAATGGAGGGTTGGATAAACGAGGTTCTACTGCATTACGTCATAATCTGCCATGACTCAATATAAGAAAACATCTCATATTATACACTGCTACTAGTGACACTCAAATGGATCTTCACCACTTCCCAACCTCCACTCACCATGAGGTAGGTATAAGAGGATTGTTATCCCTAATTGACAGAGGGAGAAACTAAGGCCGAGAAAAGTGAAGGGACTTGTCTTATGTCACACTGCCAGTGGCAGAGTTGGGAATAGGACCCAGTAGTCCTGACTTTGAAACTAACCATCAATCTTGAATTTCATATACTGAATGACCAGAATAAAGTGATCTCAAATGAGATTCAGACCAACAACTGTTCACAGTTATTATTCAGCAAGTATTTTAGAGGAACTAGAATATTAAAGAGAATCATGAACTGCTCAGAGACAATTAATGGAAAGAAGCAGCAAAATTCATCAAGCATCTGATTGATTAGGACTTATTTGCTTGATCTTAAAAGAGATCAACAAAGTCCTGAGTCTCCTCCTATCACTAGACCCCTAGTTCAGCCAATCACTGTTGAGATTGAGGGGCAGGAGGCTGAGGGTTCTCACCAGATGGCCACGGCCACCAGTGGGGATCACTGTCAGAGCACTCTTCCAGTCCTGGCTCTTTCTGAGGGCCTCCCATAATGAGGGCGGGAGAGCAACCCCCTTCTCGCCAGTGGCGGGAAGGAAGAAAGGAAAAGGGAAACCAAAAGAGACAAACCCCAGTGTGTTCCCAGTGATTCTAAAGGACAATGGCCTATGTGGGGGAAAAAATTCTCCCACCTTCACCTGGTGTTTTCCATGCTGGCCAGCACCAGATGGATCAGGCTGAATAGCTACCAGACTTCTCTGAGGTTCTTACCTTCTCAACTGGGACGTCTGTTTTCTAGCAAAATTAGTAGTGGAAAAGGGAAAAAACTCCAAAGGGGCTCCTCCTCGTGCTCACGTACGTGCACCTGAATTCTCTCTCAGTCTTCAAGGAGAGACCTTGAGAAGGAGACATGCTGCAGCAAAGCCACGGGGCTCTCTGAGATTGACCCTTCCCTGCAGCCTGTCCTGCCTGGCCATTGTCAGGGTCTCTCTGTGAAGTCACCACCTCCTGTACTATTTTGACCAATAAGCTGAGGTCCTACAAAAGGCACTTGTGATGTCACTGCCACACCCACCCTGCCCTGCAGGGCTCACATCTTGCCCCTAGCCAGCCCCTTTGGATGTTTGAGCTGCTCCCCCTGCATCAACCCACTCACTCACTGTTAGTTCTGGGGATCAAACAGGCTACACAAGAAAACATCAGAAGCTGCTCAATATGCCACACTCATTTTTTCAGAGACTTGTACACTTTAGATGATCTGACGGTCTCTTCTGGTCTTAATCTGACCCCCTGCATATCACAGGCCTTTGTTATAGCACAGGAGCTAGTTTTTGACCAAAGCACACTCCAGAAAGGCATTTAGTCCTTTTTGGAAGACATCAAGAGATGTAAAACCACCTCTTCCCTTGGTAATTTTTAAGAAACTGATGCATTGAGGGGAAGAGAATTGACCTCAAGGCCACAATATATGCACAATAGAACTGCACTAAGGTTGTACAAGCAATCTTAATTCTGGTGTTTCCTAACATTTAAAGGCCTGGTCTACACATTGTTCTTTGTACGTATATAGCTATTTTGGGTAGGGATGCATTAATTTATTTATCTTTAACCTAAATAGTTGTCCCGGCACAACCTCTAGTGTGGACACAGATATATCTTTATAAAAAGTGCCAATATATAGCTTATTCCCCTCCCTGTACTAAAATAGCTATACTGATATAAAGCACCTTTACACTGATATAAAGCACCTGTGTCCATACTAGGGGGATTGTACTGCTTTAACTATACTAGTAGAGCTCAAGCAGCACAACTTTCTAGTGGGAACAAGCCCCTGCTCACCAACACTCATGCACCTTTATGTTGAATTAAAACAAAAAAGTCAAGCTCTTGAGAGAGGAGACATTGCCTCCCACAGGAAAACTGACACTCAGATACTTCGCCCTCAGACACTATGGTGATGGGGACCAACTGAAAAACCTACATAAATCGCTCCCGTATTCAATGTAGACTAATAAATGTCAGCGCAGAGGTGTCATGGGGTTGCTGGTCTCTTTAAGGGGAGTCAAGGCCCAGGCTACGTGTGGGAAGCTAATTTAAAAGGAAAGAGCCCATGTAGGCAGTTGATTGTCTATCAAGCACCTGGCCCTGACAGCCTGTTGAACTCTCTAATCGGTCAGGTAAAATGAGGCAGTAGAAAGGGCACAGCTTTAGCCCCCAGCTCAGCCAATCAGCACTGAGACTCTGAGGGGCAGGAAGCGGAGGGTTCTCACCAGCTGGCCCAAAGGATGGCCACGGCCACCAGTGGGGATCACGGTCAGAGCACTCTTCCAGTCCCGGCTCTTTCTGAGGGCCTCCCACAATGAGGGCTGGAGAGCAACCCCCTCCTCGCCAGTGGAGGGAGGAAAGCAGAGAAAAGGAAAACCAAAAAAGACAAACCCCAATGTCCCAACTGATTCTAAGGGACAAAGGTCTAGGTGGGAAAAAAATTCTCCCACTTTAACTTAGTGTTTTCCATGTCTAGAATTTGCGGGGGCACCAGATGGATCAGGCTGAATAGATACCAAACTTCTCTGAGGCTCTTACCTTCTCAACCAGGACATCAGTTTTCTAGCAAAATATGTACTGGGAAAGGAGAAAACACCAAAGATGCTCTTCCTCGCGCTCATGTACGTGAGCCTGAATTCTCTCTCAGTCCTCAAGGAGAGACCTCGAGAAGGAAATGCACTCCAGCAAAGCCATGAGGGTCTCTGAGATCACCCCTACGCTGTAGCCTGTCCTGCCTAGCCGTTGTCAGGGTCTGTCTGTGAGGTCACCACTTCCCAACCTCGTTTGGCCAATAAGCTGCGATCCTACAAAAGGCCCTTGTGATATCACTGCCACACCCACCCCACTCTGCAGGGCTAATGTCCTGCCCCTGTCCAGCCCCTTTGGATGTTTGAGCTGCTTCCCCTGTATCACTCCACTCATTCATTGTTACTTCTGGGGATCAAGCAGGCTACACATGAAAACATCAGAGGCCGCTCAATGTGACATACTCAGTTTTTCAGAGATTTGTAGACTTTAAGGCCAAAGGAGACCGTTAGCTGATCTAATCTGACTCTCTGCATATCTCAGGCCTCCTGTATAGCACAGGAGCTAGTTTTTGACTAAAGCACACTCCAGAAAGGCATCTAGTCTTTATTGGAAGACATCAGGAGATGGAGAAACCATTACTTCCTTTCGTAGATTGGAGGAAATGGATACAGTGAGGGGAAGGGAATTGACCCCATGACCACACTTGTGAGTCTGTATCAGAATATGTATGCACACTGGAACTGCACTAAGGTTGTACAAGCCGCCTTAATTCTAGTGTTTCCTAATGTTTAGAGGCCTGGTCTACACAGTTTTTCGTACTTATACAACTATTTTGGGTAGGGATGCATTAATTTATTTTTATGTAAATAGTTCTCCCAGCACAACTTCTAGTGTGGACACAGTTATACCTTCATAAAAGTTCCTTACACCGATATAGCTTATTCCACTAGCAGCACTGAATTAGCTATACTGGTATAAAGCACCTTTACACTGATATGACAGTGTCCATGCTAGGGAGATTGTACCACTTTAACTATACTAGTAGAATTCAAGAAGTAGCTTTCTATTGGAAACAAGCCCCTGCTCACCAACACTCATGCACTTTTATGTTGAATTAAAACAAAAAAGTCAGGCTCTTGTTAAGAAGAGAGATTGGCTCCCCACAGGAAAAATGACTATTAGATACTATGGTGATGGGGACCAACTGAAAACCTAGATAAATAGCTCCCGTATTCCATGTAGACTAATAATGTCAGTGCAGAGATGTCGAGGGGTTGCTGGTTCCTTTAAGGGGAGCCAGGCTATCTGTGGGAAGCTAATTTAAAAGGAAAGAGCCCATGTAGGCAGTTGATTGTCTATTAAGCACCTGACTCTGAACAAAGGCCATCAGGACTCAGTTGCAAGGAGGTGCTCTTGGGGACAGGAGCTCTCTGTTGCTGCAGGAGAAGGAGAGCTACAGTCCATTAACCTCTTTAAGCTGTCAGATAAAATGGAGTAGAAAGGGGCCAGCTTTAGCCCCCAGCTCAGCCACTCAGAGTTGAGACTCCAAGGGGCTGGAAGCTGAAGGTTCTCACCAGTAAGTCAAGTCATCAGAAGATCTGATAATTAAATGAACATATCATGGATGGATTAGCTTTGGCTGTAATGCTAGCATTTAGATACATCATTTATAAGCACAATAATGTATTCACGTCAAAGGACTTAGAATAACCTACTGAGTTGGATTCACTATAGTTAGTTTATGTTGCTTTCTGGAGTTGAAGGGCACTCTTCCTCTTTTTTTTTTGTGGTTTAAATTAAAAGGTCAGACAGCCCAAGTTTTAAAAAGCTGTAGTGCTGGTTGCTTTAGCCTATTGGTCATCCTACTCTGAAATTGTATTTTGGAATAATTCATTCCCTAGAGATATCATGATAAATTTTTCAGCTACAACCACTATTCATTCATTTTCTCTGGAGACTCCTTGGTTCACTTTCAGCCTACCAAGTACACATGTAAGATCCCTTTTCGAAGAGGTATGTATCACTGAAAATCTTCTGCTGACTTTTCACCTACTAATTGCAAGCAGGGAACTAGTTCTCTTTTTTCAAACAAAGCCACAATTTTTAAATCTTCCCTGAGTTTAGCTGTGGTTATAGAACCATATAGTGCTGTGACAAAGTTCCTCCTCTGCCTTGGTGGGTTCTGCGCTTTCTGGCGGATTTGCTCACCTCAGAGGTTCACGGCAGTCCTCAGTTTGGCTCCTTTTGTTAGTGGCACAAACCTGCCATTCACTCAGCTAACCTCATCACGGCCAGCATAGGGAAAAGGAGGAGAACAATCCCCACAGTCTCTGCTGATCCACCTAATGGGTCAGGGGACAGACCAGAGACCTTCCCCTCTGGTGGGACTCACAGTCCAGGTCAACACCTCTTATATCAAGGGGGGGGGGGGGAGGAGGAAGGGAGGGAACCCAGGCCCGCCCTTTACTCCAGGTTCCAGCCCAGGGCCCTGTGGATTGCAGCTGTCTACAGTGTCTCCTGTAACAGCTGCATGACGGCTACAACTTCCTGGGCTACTTCCCCATGGCCTCCTCCCAACACCTTCTTTGTCCTCACTACCGGACCTTCCTCCTGATGTCTGATAATGCTTATAATGCTTGTACTCCTCAGTCCTCCAGCAGTATGCCTTCTCACTCTCAGCTTCTTGCGCACCTCTTACTCCCAGCTCTTTGCACGCACCACACTAACTGAACCTAGGTCCTTTTTAAAACCAGGTGCCCTGATTAGTCTGCCTGTCCTAATTGATTCTAGTAGCTTTTTAATTGGCTCCAGGTGTCCTAATTAGCCTGCTTAATTGGTTTCAGCAACTTCCTGATTGTTCTGGAACAGCCCATTATCTTACTCAGGGAAAAGCAACCTGCTTAATCTGGGGCTAATATATCTACTTTCTATCACGTAGCCATCTGGTCTGACCCTGTCACAGTGCATAAATTGTGAGCGGTAGCAAATTATGTCACATTTTGCTACCTCGACCAGAGAATGGGAAAGGTGAGAGGTAGCAAATTGTGACATGGCAGCAAAAGAGATCATCCATAGGTGTCAGTAACTGCTCCTTGTAGCAAAATCTGTCAGTAGTGGTTTTTGATATTACACCCTGGCACCTGGCAGGAGGTGATGGTTTTCAAATTGTGTGTGTGTGGGGGGGTGTCGTCTCCCCCATGGAGGCACACCCCACAATTTGAAAACTCTGCTAAATGGAAAGCAGAAATCTGGTGGGGTACATGCCCCCACCTGCCCCCCATGCTTTGCCTCTAGGGGACACAAATATGCTTTCTTGCCCTGGGCACTAAAATGCTCTCGTCATATGCACTTACCGGTACATCACACTGATTGACAGACTTCACCTATGCACCAGCCAGGAAGGTTGAAATCTGTACATGTACCTAACAGTCATCACATAAACATGAAGGTGCAAATCCCAGAGAAGTCCTCTCATCATTAAATTGGTGGAAGAACCCTCTCCTGCACAGCAATTCTTTCCATGTTACACAGACTAACAGTCCAGGTCATGTCAGACAACACAACAGCAAGCTTTTATATCAACAGACAGGGGCATGTTCACCCCCCTTTTGCCAAGAAGCTGTTAGTCTCTGGAACTGGTGCAGTCATCACCAAAGCACACAAATCCACATGTACCAGCTCAGCAGGCAATTCACAAGTAACCATGAACAGACCATCAAGGCTACAATTCTGCACATGGGTTTCCCACAGTAAACCAATTCACTATAGACTGGAACAAGAAGCACCAAATGTTCCGTTCAATGGGGGAAGAGGGGTGGTGTCTGATCCAAAATTCTCTGGCAGATGTTTTCCTCATCTTGTAGATTCCAGGGATAACTCATGCTTGTCTACCAACCCTGTTTATACTGAGGGTCTTGAGGAGACTCAGAACTCATCAATAATGATCATGCTAGCACCAGCTTGTACTGCAGTTCTTGTACTCAGACCTGATTTACCTGTCAACTTAGTCCCCAATATTACATTACCTGCCTTAGCCAATGTGATCTCCCAGAATGAAGATCAGATTCTTTCCTCTGGACTCACCATTGTTGCATTTGACAACATGGATAGCAACATGGCTACCACAACACTGCAAACAACATGGATAGTGGCTAGTTATCTACTATTGATAGGAGCTGCTCAGCTGAAGTCCACTATATATTAGTGCACAATAGGTAGGACTCTACTAGGCTGGCCTATGTAACTAAATGGAAGAAGTCCTCTGTTTGGACAAAACATCACCACTTGTCTCCCTTAGAGACTCCAAATTCCTGTTATTTTGGACTATCTGCTATCCCTCAAGAATTCAGAGTGGTCAGTCAGCTCCATAAGGGTAACTTTATCGGCAATACCAGTACATCATCAGGATTACACCATCTGATCCCTCCCTACAGTTTCTAGTTTCCTCAAGGGCCTCATTCATGTGTTTCCCTCAGTTCAAGAGTCCCCTCTCCTTGAAATATTAATATAGTTTTTAGCCAGGTTAATGGGCCCTCTTTTTGAGCCCCTTCCAATGTGCTCATTGCTACATCTGTCAACAAAGACAGCCTTTTTAGTAGCTAGAACTTCAACCCAAAAGGTACAAGAAATACAGGCACTTCTGGCTGATCCACTTTACATTGTGTTCTATAAGGACAAGTTGATCTCATAGGTCACACCCTAGGTTTTTACCTAAGATTGTTTTGAATTTTCATTTAAATAGATGATTCACTTTTCTTTCCCTAGCCCCATTCCAACTGGGGGGGGGGGGGAAGAGAGAGAGAAGAAGAGAGAAACTGCACATCCTTGAGGTAGTTACAGCTCTTTTGTGTTACCTTGACAGCATATTGTCCTTCAGGAATTGCCCTATGCTGTTAGTAGCATTTGCAGATACAGTAAAAGGCCAGGCAGTATTTACCCAAAGACTATCTAAATGGGTTTCTAGTTGCATTAAATCATGCTAGATTGCATTCACGCAAGCTGGTTAGAACCGACACCACCAGGGCTCAGGCAGCCTCTGTAGCAAGAGGCATCATTGCAGAAATCTGCAGAACAGCTATATAGGGATCAGTCCACACTTTCACCCAACACTATTCCCTCTACAAAGCCTCCATATCTGACAGCTGCTTTGGCAGAGCAATCACTGGACAGGCCCAACCTCCTGATTATGAGGTCACTGTTTGCTACTCACCAGAAGTGGAATACATGTGGACAGGCACTAGTTAGTTACCCAACAGTAACTGTGGTTCTTTGAGACGTGTTGGCCACGTGTATTTCACAATCCAACCTCCTTCCCCGCTGCTGCAGTCTTGTAATACCTGGATTCTGCTTTGGTAAAGGAACTGAGAAATGGTTGGGCCCACTCCATTTATACCTTCAGATGGGGTGTTGGGATGGGCAAGGGCACTGGCATGGCCCCAACTGGCACTTCTGGCCAAAAGAATCCAATTGTGTGGATGGAGAATGTGCACACCCGGGCTGGAATTCAGGTGGACAATTACCCAAAAACGAATTACCCAAGCACCCTAAATACATCCATGGTCAATTACCCATGTAACAGAGGCATGTCAGATGTTGAAGAGGTTGTTGAGAGAGGTTTTTTGTCCAGAAAGGTTGTCTAGATCTGGAATTGATGCCCTTCATTAGTAATTTGCAACTTCCTTGGGAAATTGTATCAGTTCATATTATGATTTAGTAATGTGCTGGTAGTGTCTTTTGTCCCTAGTGATTAATACAAGTGACCATGAATAGACTGGTCGCCATGGGAATTTTTTTTTTTTTAAATGTTCACAAGTCAAACAGTGATTTGTAGACTTAAAAATTCCAAGCACTTCTACAATTTTGATGTCACTTACATCTTTATGTAGCTAGGAAAGCCCCATGTCCAGGGTTCCTTTTAAATAATGAAAAACATCTCCTCAAACTCAAAGGGATTAAGGGGGAAGTGGTGCCAATCAACTGTGGCAAGGATCATGACCTCAAGTTGTAAAAGAGGTTACCCCCCCTCTTAAAAACAAAACATTCCCCTCTCTCTCTCTCCCCCCCCCCCCAAAAAAATGTCTTAAATGAAGCTGAAATTGTGACTAACAGCTTCAACACTGGGTTCTGGAACAGTAGAAGCTTCATTTCTCCACAGTGGAATGTACTAGTACTCCACACCCAATTGGGAGGGGGGGGGAGAATTATGTCCAAGTCTCAGAAATATCCTTTTTGCAAGGCAAATTCACTAGGATTTTGCAAAGTGAACCTGAATTTGGCCATTAGTGTTTAAGCCTAGCTTAACAGTTTTAAAAGCATGCGGTATAAGTTCCTTAATAAATAATTCCTTAAGATGTAAAATATTTCTATTTCCACTCACAGTCAAATTAGGTAGACGTGGTATATCTTGACTTTTGTAAAGCTTTTGATNTCTTCCCCCCCCCCAAAATGTCTTAAATGAAGCTGAAATTGTGACTAACAGCTTCAACACTGGGTTCTGGAACAGTAGAAGCTTCATTTCTCCACAGTGGAATGTACTAGTACTCCACACCCAATTGGGAGGGGGGGGGAGAATTATGTCCAAGTCTCAGAAATATCCTTTTTGCAAGGCAAATTCACTAGGATTTTGCAAAGTGAACCTGAATTTGGCCATTAGTGTTTAAGCCTAGCTTAACAGTTTTAAAAGCATGCGGTATAAATTCCTTAATAAATAATTCCTTAAGATGTAAAATATTTCTATTTCCACTCACAGTCAAATTAGGTAGACGTGGTATATCTTGACTTTTGTAAAGCTTTTGATACGGTCTCGCGTGACTTTTTCATAAACAAACTAGGGAAATGCAACCTAGATGGAGCTACTATAAGGTGGGTGCAAGATCCCGATGGGGGTGAAGAGTTGCCCAGACCTCCCTCGCACTCAGTCTTATCCTTTCCTTTGTGGAAGGTTGGAGACCAACCTAGCACCATATTTTTGAGCTTCTTGGTCAGAGCCACGGATGGGGACCGGTGCCGGCCAGTGGATGGTCCTGGTGGGGCACTGCGTACCGAGGTCACGGTGCTTGGCACCAAGTTGGAGCATTGCTCCGGTGCCAGGGTGAGAGCTGACTCCGTAAGTAGCGCTCCAACAAGTATCGCGCTCCTTAGTCCTTGGCTTGAAGGACTTGCAAATTTTGCACTTTTCACTAATGTGCCCTTCGCCCAAGCAACACAGACAACTGCTGTGTGGATCACTAATGGGCATGGGCCTCTTGCAGCAATCACAGGGCTTAAAGCTTGAGGATCGGGGCATGCCCCGTTCGAGACCTATAAAGCCTCCAACTATAGCTAAGGGATTTACAAATACTAACAGAAAACTATATACACTATAATACAAGAATTAACTAGTTTGTACGAACGAGCAACAACAGCACTAGCTGAAACAGCAATGGTTCCAGCACTGTCACTGGCCGCAAGAAGGAACTGAGGGTGGGGGGAGCTGACGGCACCCTATATACCGTGGCATGTGCGCGCCACTCCAGGGGGTGCTGGAGCCAGTCCCCTATGAATACTGCTGAGGGAAAAACTTCCAGCACCGGTGCATATGATGAGCACAGCTAAGTTGAATGGACATGAGCAAGCACTCAAAGAAGAAATTGGGTTTATTTAGTCTGGAAAAGAGAAGACTGAGAGGGGACATAACAGTTCTCAAATATGTAAAAGGTTGTTACAAGGAAGAGGAAGAAAAAAAAATTTCTTAACCTCTGAGGATAGGACAAGAAGCAATGGGCTTAAATTGCAGCAAGGGAGGTTTAGGTTGAGCATTAGGAAAAACTTCCTGTCAGGGTGGTTAAGCACTGGAATAAATTGCCCAGGGAGGTTGTGGAATCTTCGTCATTGGAGATTTTTAAGAGCAGGTTAGACAAACACAGTCAGGAATGGTCTAGATAATACTTAGTCCTGCCACAAGTGCAGGGGACTGGACTAGATGACCTCTCAAGGTCCCTTCCAGTCCTATGATTCTATGATTACCCCAAAGCCCCTCATGAAATAAAGAGATTCAAACTCAAAGATGCTTCATTCTTTCTATTTATTACATGTTAGAAATATTAACATCTCATGGTATCCGGTTTATCATCTAAATCCAGTCATAACCAACAAAAGAAAAATGTTAACCATGTTTCAAAATGAGCACTCTTACATTCATTTTCTCCCCTGTAACTTAAAGAAAAAATTGTTCAGCTGTACTAAATTCTTACGTTTGACTATTTGAAAAAAGGCATTAAAAATCTGCTTTAACAAGCAATTATACTGGTTTGTTAATCAAATGTATGTTGGCAGTTGTAACCACAATCAAACCCACAGGTTGTTTTACTAATTTTCCCTTCTATCCAAAACTGTCTTTTTGGTTACTTTTATTTTTATATCTGGATATGTATGCAAGTTTGTTCATCTAAGTTTAATAAGAAAAGAAATTTAGGGTTTGCTGTTTGAGAAAGTTTCTGCATTGTTTTCCTTATAACCCTCCTATGAATCCAAATAACTTCCTTCAGTTATTTTATATTTCAGAATCCTACTTAGCTAGAGGTCTAAATTGAGGTCTCTGTTTAATTCCACTTAAGCTGAAAAAGGTACAGAAACTCTTCATTCGATGGTGTGCATAAACATTACACTCCATATATAGCAAAAATATCTTTTATTTATAATTTACATTTCCACAAGTGAAAATTGTACATTTTTTTTACATATACAATTCCATTCCGTTAAATTTGCACGCATCTACAGAACTTTCACACAATCGACACCTGAAACTGTGCAGGCAATAAGAAATTCAAATACAAAAATGTATTTATTAACCAAATAATAGCTGGGGCCCTGCCCCATGAGAACATTTTATTTATATAAAAAGTATTTGCCTTCTAGAGTCAACACAGCAGCTCTTCTGTTCTGTAAAAAAATCATACCTCTCAGTTTAGTTAAACTGGTTCAACCTTAGCAGTTTCTGTTTTAATATCTGTAGACGCAGGTGTGCTCTCTTCCATACAAGTAGCAGGGGTGTCGACAGGTTCTTCTTTGACTTTAGGACTGTTACAGGGCTCCTGTATTTCTTGTTTGACAATGTTCAACATAATATTTAGTGGGTTTTCCACAGGGGTCTTGCTGGGAGATGGTGTACAATCAAATGATGATGTCTGCCAAATGAAAATTAACAATAAATATACAGTTTTACATATCACTAAGACAGTTATTTCCTTTGTGACTAAAGGGGAGGGAGAAAAGTTATAAATGTTGCTTCACAGGATGTGTTAATTTGGTTATTGAAAATGCAAGTTTCCCCCCCTCACCAAGATTCTTAGAGAGCTGGTTTGTTCTGTAACATTCTTACCTTAGCAAATATAGTTTAAAAACAAACCTAATGCTCCCTAAATTAAAATTATTACGTCAAACAAATAAGGGACAAATATGTAGTACAGTGGTTTTCAACCAGGGATCCACAGACTATGGGTACGTCTACATTACCCGCCCGGATTGGCGGGTAGCAATCGATATATCGGGGATCGATATATCGCGTCTCGTCTGGACGCGATATATCGATCCCCGAACGCGCTCCCATCGATTCTGGAACTCCACCAGGGCGAGCGGCAGTAGCGGAGTCGACGGGGGAGCCGCGGCCATCGATCCCGCGCCGCGAGGACGGGAGGTAAGTCGAAATAAGATACTTTGACTTCAGCTACGCTATTCCTGTAGCTACAGTTGCGTATCTTATATCGACACCCCCCCCTACTGTGGACCAGGCCTAAGTCTAAGGGGTCTAAAAAAGGTTGTCATTACCATATAACAGTGGTTTTCAACCTGTAATAAGCAGACCCCTGGGGTTCATAGACTATGTCTAAGATTTCCAAAGGGGTTCGCACATCCATTTGAAATTTTTTACAGGTCTGCAAACAAAAAAAGGTTGAAAGCCACTGATGTAGTATATTGCCATGTAGCAGGGTGCTGGTGCAAAGGCACCTAATTAGCCCCTGCTCAGCCAGCCCCAATCAGGGGAAAAAGATTGGGGCTGGGGAGAAGCCTGGTGCCTGGCCTTTAGAATTGGTTGCACCTGCAGGCCTGAGGATTCAAGGGCTATAAAGACTGGCTGGCAGCCAGAAGAAGGGGGGATGGGCAGGGGAAGGTCAGTCTCCAGGCTGAGGGCAGACTCTGTTTAAGAGAAGAGATTATCAGGCCTGCAAGCTGTACATAGTATAACACTGGTGGTGGGAGAACGTTGTGTAAATAAAGCCACGGGTGCTGCATAACTAGAAGCCTCTCTGAGCATTATTGGGGCAGGCAGTGGGCCCTTGAAAGAGAGGCGTGACAGAGGACTTGTCACATGCCATAAAGCACAGTACACTCCTCACTAACCCCAACACAACAATTTGAATTCCTATATTCATTCACAGTAAACAGCTAATGGAAGTTAGAAACTAAAAACACATCAGTATTAATTTACTCCATTCAGCAAATTCTTCAGATTTAAAAGCTTTAACCCCATATACTTGACCTATATATTCTACTTATGGCTTCTATTTACTGCTGTTTGACATGTAAGATGATATGTTATGTCACAACATCAGAGATAAGCAATAAGCTTCCCAGTTAGTTCTGAATTATAAATTTGCCATTACCATAATTCTTGCAGTTCCTTGTCTAGTCACATGTGACAGAAATGGGTAGCATGCTCTGAATACATTCTCTCAGTACAAAACTATAAATCTCTCAACACAAAAATCAACCTCACAATAAAATGTTTGAGCAGAAATAAAAATAGAGATGCACTTGCCTTTTGGTAATCTTCATAACATGATGGATGGTATATCTAAAAAAAGAAAAACCATGTGACTTCTCTACATATTTGAACACACAAATGCATATTTTATAGCAGTTGCACAGATTAGAAATTAGGTTTGCAGAACAGTTTTGATTATGCACTTCATTGTCTCATCCCCTAGCTTCCCTAAACATTCACTTTTGAACTAAAGTCTTCCATGCTTAGCTTCTAATGCCCAAAGGTAATCTGAGCAAAATATATTTTGTCCTTAATGCTGACCATAAATCTAATTTCTCAACCAAAACTTAATGGTAAAGTTATTAGACTGCATGTTCCACCAACACAAGGCATAAAGGGCAAGGAATGCAGTTTAAGCAGTTAATTCTCAAGACCCAAACTCCACTTATTAGCACCCCTTCTCCATCTCAACTATCTCCCTTCCCCCATCCGGAGACTCAGATAGTTATAATGAGTAATATAGGGTTGGTGTGACTTTCATATGTTCTAATTACATATAAATATAACTTAAGAATGGCCATACTGGGTCACACTAAAGGTCCATCTAGCCCAGAATCCTGTCTTCCAACAGTGGCCAATGCCAGGTACTTCAGAGGAAATGAACCGAACAGGTAATCATCAAGTGATTCCCTGTCATTAATTCCCAGCTTCTGGCAAACAGAGGCTCAGGACACCATCCCTGCCCATCCGGGCTAATAGCCATTGATGGACCTATCCTCCAGGAACTTATCTAGTTCTTTTTTGAACCGTTATAGTCTTGGCCTTCACAACATCCTCTGGCAAAGAGTTCCACAGGCTGACTGTGCAATGTGTGAAGAAATACTTCCTTTTGTTTGTTTTAAACCTGCTGCCTATTAATTTCATTTGGAGACCCCTATATTTCTTGTGTTATGAGTAAATAACACTTCATTATTTACTTTCTCCACACCAGTCAGGATTTTATACTCTCTTAGTCGTCTCTATTCCAAGCTGAAAACTCCCAGTCTTATTAATCTCTCCTCATATGGAAGCTGTTCCATACCCCCAATCATTTTTATTGCCCTTTTCTGTTCCTTTTCCAATTCCAACATATCTTTTTTGAGATGGGGCGAGCAGATCTGCACCTCGTATTAAAGATGAGGGCATACCATGGATTTATATAGAGGCAATATGATTTTCTGTCTTATTATCTCTCTCTTTCCTAATGATTCCCAACATTTTGTTAGCTTTTTTGACTGCCGCTCCACACTGAGTGGATGTTTTCAGAGAACTATCCACAATGACCACAAGATCTCTTTCCTGAGTGGTATCAGCTAATTTAGACCCCATCATTTTATATGTATAGTTGGGATTATGTTTTCCAATGTGCATTACTTTGCATTTATCAACATTGAATTTCATCTGCCATTTTGTTGCCCAGTCACCCAGTTTTGTGAGATCCCTTTGTAACTCTTCGCAGTCTGCTTTGGACTTAACTATCTTGAATAGTTTTGTATCATCTGCAAATTTTGCCACCTCACTGTTTACCCCCTTTTTCCAGATCATTTATGAATATGCTGAACAGTTCTGGATAATGGATTTATATCCTGGTGTAAGTGAGGTATGGTGTCAAAATATAAATGTTGACTATGGATTTTTTTCATAATCTTAAGGAAAAATTATATAAAGAGCTGAACTATGTTAGTGATTATTGTAAACTGGTTAAATTTTTTTATGTGTAAGTTACTAAACTTATATCTACATGTATTTTATTTATGGTGCTGCCGCATGGTGTGCTGAAGTCAAGTATATCTGTGCTAACATATCAGCCCTTTAAGGGTACCCCCTATGGTGCTGACGTTTTGGTGCACCATGGAACCTAAAAAGCAGCAGAGTAAACTCTTCAAGAGTGAAGACAGACTGAGCTGCCCTCCACCACATGGCCCTTTGCACATTCATGCTATTTCCTCATCTACCCTGGCATTTAGTAACCCCAAATGTCACACATACAAAAGTAATATGCTCAGAATACCTTTTCCTCTACTCTAATAGCATTCTTTAGATGCCACTCTTCCTCTTCCTCGTCCCAATATTGTTCAAATTGCTCTTGGCAAATTTCACAGCTCTGAAAGATGGAAAAGACAGCTATGTAAATTTACAAACATTTATATAACACTTTTGTGCTTACCAGTTTCTAGAGACGCAGCTAACTACAGTTTACTAAGAAAGGGGGACTTTTTGACAATCAAGGTAAATATACCGGAATACACTGTATGCACTGTAGAGTTAAAAGGGTAACATAAATGGACACTAATTACTTATTTAATTGCAATTTGTAAACTATGGACTAACTGCAACTGACAACTAGATTCCACGTTCTCGATTAACTGTTAGCATCACATGAAGTTACTACGTTTTCTAAATTAAAAAATGAAATCTCCAAGTTTAGAGAGGCTTTCATTCAGGGAAGGGATAGCCATCACAACAGTTTTCTGCAAATCCTGTATGTAGCCAACAGTATCAGCTAATCCAGGTAACAAACTATTGTCCATCTTGCTATTTTGCCAATAAAAACAGCTCATATTTGATTACATAACTTCCCTCCCTAAATAGAATTCAGAGATGTCTATCATGATTTTGTTGCTATTTGGTTAACCACTTAGGTACTTAGTTCTTACTCAGCCCTTAATAAGGCCAATTTCTATTGGCCTCAATGGGAATTTCTCTGAGTAAGGCCTGAACAAAAACACAAGTTAGAGAGCTTGTGATTTGGCCGACTGAGAATTTTTTCAGTTTGTTTGCCTCTATCATCTTTCCTACAGCAAGTCTGCTAAATACAAGCTTCAGCTTCCACAGAGGTACATTTCTAACCTGTATTTGTTAGATACAAGGATGAAACTTTACAGTTTACATAAAATACTTAGGGATAAAAAAGCTGTAAGATTGCTCAGAAATTAGACCATTCCCCCTATGTAAGCTAATCAAAGCTAATTAAATATGTAAATTTACCTCATCCACTCCAGCTGGTCCAGCAGGAACACTTTGAAACTCTTTTTCTTTAGCAGCTTCTTGTGTCTTCAATACAACTTCTTCATGTACTTTTTCAAAGAACTGGCTCTTTGCACGTTCCTCTAGATCAGCTATTTCTTCAAATTCTATCCAGTCCTAAGGAAGTTAACAAAAATAACATTCAAGCCATCTTTTCATTAATCATAACTTTTACACATTTAAAAATACAGTTCCCCAAATTTGATATTTGAGAAGGTGTGAGAGCATTTTTAATAAAAGATGTCAGTTTGACTGGACTGGAAACTGAAGCTCTCTCATTACAGATACAGCATGACAAGTAGCAATGCAAGTTTCCCAACACTGCTCCATTGTGCTTCAAGCCTGTTCTAAAGGGACGACTCTTCGGAGCGACAATGTAGTTTAACATCCATCCCCATTCTAATTATTGCTCTTTACTGAGATTATCAAAAAAGGTGTCAACGGTCTTAGACTATAGTAGTTCCCCCTATACCTTTCTTTTATGCTTTTATAGCCACTGTCAGAAAAAAGAGGAGGGCGAAATCTGAGAGGATTAATTACCAAAGGCCAAATTCTGTGCTGATTTACATTCCATGCAACACAACTGAATTCAGTGCAATTGCACAGGGAATAATTTTGCCTTCTATTCATTCAGGCACATACAGAGAAAGATATTATTGCCTTACTTACTGTTAAACTGTAGTACCACCTTCTGTGAGTAACTTTTCTGCTAATGTCCTTTTCAGTGCGATTTTGTCGGTAATGCCAGTCCAAATGATCTGCATATACATCAGTCTGTGAAGTTGTAAACCTCATTCCACAGGAGTAACACTGAATACCAGTGTACAGTCGATTTATAACACTATCATAACGCCTACAAAAGAAAAAAATTGTAAAGTCTTAACATTTACAGAAAAGTGATTAAATTTTTTTTTAAAGGGTGAGAAAACATTCCAATAAAGTATGCTGGATTCTCATTGCCAACACAGAAAGGAGGGAAGCCATTATATAACTAAAACAGGTGTCAGGTAGAGCGTAGGTTTCCACAGTTTTCAAGTTTGTGACAGACCTAAAATGGATTCAAATTGCAAAACAATGATCTCTAAGTAACAATACATGAAAAGCATACTAGCACATAATGTTAGTCGTTTTAGATCTACTGGCTCCAGTGAGCTAAAAGCAAATTGATGTGAATGCTAAACATATTGGGCCCAAATCTGCAAACCTTTGTGCACACTGACAGTTCCACTGACTTCGATGTGCAATTAAAAAAATATGCATCTTGTCTAAGAATTAAATGTTTATAAATATATTTCACACAGAAAGGTTTTTATGCAAATGATATGACTAACGAATACAATGATGAAACTGACAGTTGTATCCCTTCTCCCTCCTTACTCTATTGCAGGGGTAAGGCAACCTAGGGCACACCTGCCAAAGGCGGCACGCGAGCTGATTTTCAGTGGCACTCACACCGCCTGGGTCCTGGCCACCGGTCCGGGGGACTCTGCATTTTATTTTAATTTTAAATGAAGCTTCTTAAACATTTTACAAGCCTGATTTACTTCACCTTCAACAATAGTTTAGTTATATATTATAGACTTATAGAAAGAGACCTTCTAAAAACATTAAAATGTATTACTGGCACGGGAAACCTTAAATTAGAGTGAATAAATGAAGATTCGGCACACCACTTCTGAAAAGTTGCCGACCTCTACTGTATCGTGATGTCTCACAATCTTCTACAATTATGTTCTCAAGTTGCCTTGAAACAAAGACAATTAAACTACCTATATATTAGTGTCATGATTACCCATAGTGCACATTGGGCCCACATTAGTACACGTACTGTTTTAGTTCTTCAACTGTAAAGTTGGTGAGGTCTGGGATGTCTTGATCCTCACTCTGCTCTTGGTCATCCTCCTCCTCCTCAGGAGCTGGCTGGGTAGAAGTTTCATTCACTTCTAGAAAGCATAGATGGAAAACTGTCAGTTTCCCAAGATGTCATTCTGAAACAGTTCCACTTATTCAAACAATAAAATGAACATAACGCCAAATACAGCATTAACCAATTCTATCCGGTGCTGTAACAGTTTAAAACAAAGGTACACATTTTAATAACTAGGTCAACAATTTGAATTTGGGCAAATGGTTTTCAACTGACTTTTCTAACTCATCCAAACCCTTGGTTTGGAAAGTAATCTATGAAAGACACAAGCGAAAGCAATTTCAAACACTGACACATTTTAAAAAAATTGTTTTGATTAAAACAAACAACTGGGGGATGGCACGAAAGATAGACTGACTGATTTATTTGCAAGTCTGGCTATATTAGTCAGCTAAAATCTACAAAGTAAACTATTCAATAGTGGAAGTTTTAAAAGGAAGTTACCAAACATACTTCACTTCATCATGTGCACCAAGATGGTCACTCCCAAATTATGGGACATCATATAAAAACAAAAGCAAGTTCTTGGTTTTATTTGCCAGAAGAAAATCATTAAAACACATATTACATAGAAAATTAGAGTACTTGTATGTATATCAAGATTTTTACTGGGAGTTTTTCACTGCACTCTTGTGTTAAAATGGACAGTAAGAGCATAAATGCTATACATACGTGCTGAAGTGGAATCAGTAGTTTTTGACACTTTGAGGATTCCTGTTGAAAGCAGTTTAGAGAACAACTCATTTACATCAAGCTGGCCAAGGTGATTATCAGGATATGAAAGTGGAAGGGACCCTAAGGGAAGAAAAACAGCAATGATGCAATATTTCTGATGCATTCAAGAAAATTAATATATGTCATCCTGTTTATTTTAATGATACTCATTTAAAATAATTTTTTGAAAAGTCAATGCTTTAAAGAAAATAGAAGTTGCTAAATACAGTTCTATGTTGTTCATTTCTTACTCAACTATATTCCATTCTATAGATCGCCACCAAGAATATTCATCACCCATGCCACATGCTGAGAGAAAAGAGTAGCCCTCAGACAGAAACACCTCTATTTTGCCATTCTATTTATCTCATCTTTTTCTCTCCCCTCACTGCTCCACCCATTTTTCAGCTTTTCATTTACCAAATTGTTTCCCTGTCTCTTCTCCTTTTGTTTTGTGCCTTCTTGGTCTTTTTTGTTAGTCAGCTTCCCTTTGCAGTCCCTCCCTCCCCTCACAGTATTAAGATTTCAAAGTGCTGATCTGTCTGCCACCCAAGGTACAACCAGCCATACTTGCTCTACAGGTTTTTGGAATGTGTTATTTTCTTAGTCTGAATCTAGTAAATATTTACGCTTAATTATTTGACTTTGTTCACTTATTACATTCTGGAAGCCTTTAATTTTGGGCTCTGATGTGCAGGGATGAATTGCATAACTTGGCATATGCAAATCAGCCCTACCGTGTCTCCATTTGTCTTCTCATACCCACACAAAAGCAGACCATTTTCAGCATCATAGCATACCAAAAAACATGTGGTTACATAAACTAATCAGGACCAGGCCTGACTGATACTTGAATGGGAGACCTCCAAAAGAAATTCAAGTATTAAAAAAATTGTATTTATTAACAATTAAATGGCAATCTTTTTTGAGTTAGTACTGAACCAGGGCCCCAGAATAGTGCTAAGTGGCAACATGCTGTTGAAAGTACTGTGCTGTCCGTTAGATGAGATGTGGATTACCTGAGTAGCTAAATTCTGTGGTTTCTGATTAACAAAGTTTGAACACTAGTTTAAAATAGCCAGCACTAAATTTGTGTACATACCTGCTTGATTCTGAACAAAGCTTCCAGGATTTTGTGCAAGTACTGGTAAATATGTTTGTCCTTGACTGTAAGGTCCAGGTTGAGAAGATACAGATAGACCAGGAACCTGTAAAAGTAAAAAGTTATGTACTTATCTCATAGCTATTTGAATTACAAAATCTTCTTACATTTTACTATTAACTCCTAAAGTGTCCCCAGTATAGAACCATAGAAATGTAGGACTGGAAAGGACCTCGAGAGATCATCTAGTCCAGTTCCCTGCCCTGAGGAAGGACTAAGTATTATCAGACCATCCCTGACAGGTGTTTGTCTATCCTGTTCTTAAAAACATCCAATGACAGAGATTCCACAACCTCCCCACATAATTTGTTCCAGTGTTCAAGTACCCTGATAATTTGGAAGTTTTTCATAATGTTCAACTTAAATCTCCTTTGCTGCAATTTAAGCCCATTATGCCAGTGGTCCCCAAACTTTTTACCTCACGCCCCACTCTTACTCCTGTTTGCCGCCCCCCCCCGAGCCGGGGTCAGGAGTGGGACCATGGCTCTGGGAGGGGGGAGACACGGACAGGAGTAAGAGGGCTGAGGCTGGGGCCACAGCTGGGGGTGGGGCTGGCAGCCAGGGTGTAGGGCTGGCAGCTGGGGCTTAAAATAGAGAATAATGGCACTCCCTCCCCGCACCCCATGGGGGCTGGCCCAGACCCCAGCTGCGCCCCCCCGAACATTCTGCTCCACAGTTTGGGATCCTCTGCATTATGCATTTACCTATTTATATCCATGAAGGGGGGAATGTCGCCGTACGTTTTTGAAGGCGCCTTATAAATTGACACCACAGTATTTCAAACTATAGTTTTATTGCCAAGCATGGGGGGGGAAGAGGGGGACGCGGCACGCAGAGCTAATGAAATGCACAAGTCCTTCCATGCTTACTTATTTAATAAGGGATATTTGTTTCTTTTAGCCATCAGGCCTGCACATTTTAAATTCATATTTTCCAATACTGACTCACCATTGCTGCTTTTAAATTGTTCCTTTTCACCCAAATTATACTTTAAAATACAGGTGTATGCCTACTCATCTCATTTTCAAATAAACTCCAATATGAAGTAAATATACTCAGATTTTTAGCTGAAAATGTAAATGGTACCAGTTATACCAAAAAATAATGGAATCCAGGATGTCTCCAAAAAAGCAATAAATGCTAGTGAATTTCAGATGGGAAAAGTAATGTTTATAATTACTTCTGCTATAACTGCCTTCTGCAAACTGATTAGTAAATTCCTTCAGCATATATTTCTGGATTCATGCCTGTTGGCTTTGGTGTTCTTCTTTAAAATTAAACCACTAAGTGGTATGAGGACACCTAACTACTTGTTATTCATTTAATTAGTAATTCTTCACAGCAACTTATACCCTGAGAATGAAGAATGCTTGTAGAATTCATATTTTCTAATCAACTGGCTTTGTTATAGATGTTTGATACCAACTCCACCGACTGAAGAGAATTTTTGCAAGACAATCATCAATACTGAAGCCAACTGACCTCACCCATGGATGAAAGATGTCTGCTAAACAGGCACCTTTTGTCCAACAAATAGTTTGAGTGTGCCAAAATCCCCTATTTCCTAACAACCTTCCTCCCTCATGAGGGCACTAAATTTTACAGCTCTAACAGGGCTAGCTGAAATAACCCTGTGTGCACTACATGCCCTACACATATCCACACCAGATTTGTCCTACTTATCTACACTTGTTAGGAAGCATTTGGCCTTTACTTCTCTTGCAGAAAGATCAGGAGTGTTTATATGTACCCAAGTTTAACGTTTTCCATGGAATTCCTTTTGTTCAAAGGGTAGTTAAAATATTGCACATGATTTATAACTCCAATCACAGCTATTTTTGCATTCAAGTGGGTAGTGGAAATAGACCAGTTTCATTATTGTTTTGATCAGGTTACACTTTCAGGTGTACACACTGCAGGGGAACTTTTAAAACATGCTTGGAAGTACCTGAACTTATAAAAAAAAAAAACTTAAAATAATAGATTAGGATGTTTCTCTAAAAAAACTTCAATTTGGAACCAAAATTATCAGACTATGTCCCTTTAAAATTATGATTGTAGACAATTACTGATATATTCAAATTAAGACTTTTTAAATTTGAAACTATCTGTAGGGGTGCTGTGTCCTAAGCCCGCATAAAGTCATAAAATTTTGCTATACAGATATAGGCAAGTTTAATACTAAACAATCTTACCTGCTGTGGTTGCTGAGTATTTCCTACTGACATAGAATTAGGCATGGTATTGAAGTTTCCATATTGAGGACCCTGAAGATTCTTGTCATCAAAATAATGTCCAGATGCTCTGTTAAGTGGATTGGGAAAGTTCTGTGCTCCAGGGCCAGGTGGCCCATTAAAATTTGGTCCTTGAGAGGCATCAAACATTTCAGGTCTCTGGAACTGCATACCATGGGATGGTCCATTGTAAGTCTGATTGGGATGTTCACTGTATGGACCAGTTTGCCCGTAAGATACTGTTTCCAATCTTGAGGCAGGAGGGTTAGCTACATTTTCAAACCTTGGACCTTGAAGACCAAGGGGCATTGCAAACCTTGAACCTGGCTGGTGTTGAGGACCATCAAACCTTTGAGGTACTGGTGTATCAAATCGTGGCTGCTGACCAGGTGGTCCATCAAACCGAGGAGGTGTCTGTTGACCAGGTGCCCTTTCAAATCTTGGGCCAGGTTGTCCATGTAATCCATCAAATCTTTGCAAAAGGGATAGCTGACCAGGTTGACTATCAAATCTGGACGAATGACAGCCATCGAATCTTGGACCAGTCTGACCCAAAGGCGCTTCAAATCTAAGTCCACCCCCGGTCTGGACCGATGGACCCTCAAACCTAGGACCAAGCCCTGGCTGGACATGGGGACCTTCAAACCTGAGACCACCCCCTCCCTGGACATGTGGTCCTACAGACTGACCATGGGGCCCCTCAAAACGCAAACCTCCTCCCGGTTGACCATGTGGCCCCACAGGCTGACCATGTGGCCCCTCAAAACGGAGACCACTCCCTGGTTGACCATGGGGCCCCATTGGCTGGATATGTGGCCCCTCAAACCTGAGACCACTCCCTGGTTGACCACGAGGTCCCATAGGCTGACCATGGGGTCCCTCAAATCTGAGTCCACCCCCTGGTTGGCCATGAGGCCCCATAGGTTGACCATGGGGTCCCTCAAACCTGAGACCACTCGATGGCTGACCATGAGGCCCCTCAAATCTGAGACCACCCATAGTCTGGCCTGCAGGCCCCTCTAACCTGCGACCACCCACAGGCCCCTCAAACCTTAAAGCACCCCCTACTTGCCCCAGCGGGGTTTCAAACCTTAGTGCACCCCCTGCACCTACTTGCCCAAGGGGCCCCTCAAACCTGAGGGTGCCTATCTGCCCTGGTGGCACATCAAACCTCAGGGCACCCCCTCCCCCTGCCTGTCCCAGTGGCCCATCAAACTGAGAGGCAGCTCCTCCTCCCACCTGACCTAGTGGCCCCTCAAACCTCATAGAAGCCTGTACAGGTGGCCCTTCAATTCTAGGGCTTGAATTATTAGAAGGCCCATCAACAAAATGACCAGCTTGTCCATCTCCCCCTCCCCTTGCAGCAGGCTGTCTAGGTGAGCCATCAAATAGCGGTCTGTCTTCCATGAGTGCACTTAATCTCTGCTTTACGTCAATGCCCCCAAATCTTGATCCTGGACTCTCTATAAATGATGTTTTCTCCGGATCTTCATATCTAGGTCTCTTGAAACATTCACTGAATGGGGATCTCGGTTCCTCTCGAACACCTAAAATTTAAAAACATAGTTACTTACTGAAATTCTGCAAGATACCTAACCTCAAGAATATAAAAATAAAATATGTACCACTCTGTCCAACCATCTGTCTTTCTTCACGATTATCAAATTTGCAGAATCCATCTCCATCAATTTTTTGAAACTCTGGTGTACTTTTCCCTTGTTGCCTGAGTGCATCTCTAAATTCATCTGATTCTCCCCAGCTATCATAAGGATCGAAGTTTTTAGAACTTCTTGTTCCTTTGGAAGAATTTTGCTCATCATGTCTTCGCCGGCTCTCGAGTGGTGAAAGATCATCAGCATACGGTCTACTGCCACTTATAGGAGAATGCCGTCTTGACCTTTCTCCAAATTGCTCTTTTCTGTCAAATTGTCCTCCACGTTTACCTTTTGTTTGCTCACATTCTATTCCAGAAAGCAATGCATCAGTCAATTCATACCCTAAAATATCATCAGGATCTAAAAGATCGAGTCTTGGAAATGAATGCTGAACTTGTGTTCTTTTCAGTTTAGCTTTATGTTCATAATACGTTAATTCAGCATCAGACAGAAGGGGTTTCTTCTTCATACCACATTTTTCTTCTGTAGGACTATCCCACACATTGCATCTGTGCTTTCCTTCCTGATATTGGAACAGTTGACGAATCTGATGAGCCACAACAAGAAACTCATCTTGTGTTATTTCCCCAGATGTCAGACGTTCATTTGCCTATGTACAAAAAATGTAAACAAATTTTAGATTTAAAACACCTTTTTTTTTAATATAACTACAAAGACAGGTCTAACAAAGGAAATGGTGTTGCATTATACATCAAGAATATAAAAACTTGTTCTGAGGTACAGAAGGAGGTGAGCGGTAGACAGCTGAAAGTCTCTGTGTAAAGATAAAAGGGAGAAAAATTAGCGATGATGTCATGGAAGCAGTCTACTATAGACCACCACTGCAGGAAGAGGAGGTGGATGAAGCATTTCTAGAACAAACAGATATCCAACACTCAACACCTGGTAATACCCAGACATCTGCTGGAAAAGAAATATGACAAACACGAAATTTCCAATAAGTTCTTGGAATGTCTTGGAATTAATTTCAGAAAGTAAGGCAAGTAACCAAGGGGACAGCCATTTTAGACTTAATACTGACCAACAGAATATGAATATGAAGGTAGTAAGGCAATATGTGTGAAAGTGATCATAAAATAACAGATCCAGAGGAAAGAAGGCATGAGAGCAGCAGAAAAAGAATGGACTTAAAAAAATCAAACTTTAACAAACTCAGAGAACTGGTAGATAAGGTCCCAAGGGAAGAAAATCTAAGCGAAAAAGTTGTTCAGGAGAGGTGGCAGTTTCTTAGAGACAATACAGGTGCAACAGCAAACTATCCCAATGAGAAGAAAAGATAGAAAGAATATTAAGGAGTCAATATGGCTCCATCTGGAGCTCTTTAATTACCTAAAAATCAAAAGGAATCCTACAAAACGTGGACACATGGACAAATTGCTAAGGAGGAATACAAAAGAATAGCACAGGCATGTAAGGACAAAAACAGAAAGGCTAAGGCCATGTCTACACTACTGGCTAAATCAGCACTACATCAATCAATGCAGTGGTGTCGATTTAGTGGGTATGATGAAGACATGCTAAATCAGTGGGAGAGCACTCTCCTATCAATTTGTGTACTCCACCTCCCCGAGAAGCATAAGGGAAGTCGGCGGGAGAGCATCTCCCATCAACACAGCACAGTGTAGACACCACAGTAAGTGGCTCTAGCTATGTCGACTTCAGTTATGTTATTCATGTAACTGAAATAGCGTAACTTAGATCAATTTACCGCAGTAGTGCAGACCAGCCCTAAGTCACAAAATGAGTCACATCTAGCAAGGGACATAAAAAACAATAAGAAGAGGACCTCTGACAAGGTCTCTCACCAAAGGCTCTAAAGCAAAGTAAGCAGTCCTGGGATAAGAGGGAAAGTCCCTCATGGATCAGTAACTGGTTAAAAGATAGGAAACAAATGATAGGAATAAATGGTGTTTTCAGAATGGAGAGACGTAAATAGTGGTGTCCCCCAGGGGCCTGTACTGGAACCAGTACTAATCAACATATTCATAAATGATCTGGAAAAAGGGGTTAACAGGGAGGTGGCAAAATTTGCAGATAATGCAAAAGTACTCAATATAGTTAAGTCCAAAGCAGACTGTGAAGAGTTACAAAGGGACCTCTCCAAAACTGGGTGACGGCAACAAAACGGCAGATGAAATTCAATTTTGATAAATACAAAGTAATACACAGTGGAAAACATAATCCCAACTATACATATAAAATGATGGGGTCTAAATTAGCTGTTATCACTCAAGAAAGAGATCTTAGAGTCATTATGGATATTTCTCTGAAAACATCCACTTAATGCGCAGCAGCAGTCAAAAAAGCTAACAAAGTTGGGAATCATTAGGAAAGTTGGGAATCATTAGATAAGACAGAAAATATCATATTGCTTCTATATAAATTCATGGTACGCCCACATCTTGAATACTGCACGCAGATGTGGTTGCCCCATCTCAAAAAAGATATACTGAAATTGAAAAAGTACAGAAAAGGGCAACAAAAATTACTGGGGTATGGAACAGCTTCCATATGGGGAGAGATTAGTAAGACTGGGAGTTTTCAGTTTGGAAAAGATGACGACTAAGGGGGGATATGACAGAGGTCTATAAAATCATGACTGGTGTGGAGAAAGTAAATAAGGAAATGTTATTTACTCCTGTTCATAATACAAGAACCAGGGGTCACCCAATGAAACTAATAAGCAGCAGGTTTAAAACAAACAAAAGGAAGTATTTCTTCATACAACACACAGTCAACCTGTGGAACTCCTTGCCAGAGGATGTTGTGCAGGCCAAGACTATAACAGGGTTAAAAAAAAAAACTAGATAAGTTCCTGGAGGATAGGTCCAGCAATGGCTATTAGCCCGGATGGGCAGGGATGGTGTCCTGAGCCTTTGTTTGCTAGAAGCTGGGAATGGGCACTGGGGATGGATCACTTGATGATTACCTGTTCTGTTCGTTCCCTCTGAAGCACCTGGCATTGGCCACTGTTGGAAGACAGGATACTGGGCTAGATGGAGCTTTGGTCTGACCCAGTATGGCCGTTTTTAAGAGGTTCCTAAAATATATTAGAAGAAAGAGAAAGACGAAGGAAAGTGCAGGTCCTCTACTTAGCAGGGAAGGAAAGCTAATAACTGGTGACATCAAGAAGGCTGAGATGTTTAATGCCTATTTTGCTTCAGTGTTTACTGAAAAGGTTAATGGTGACCAGATACTCAACACAATTAATATTAACAAGAGAGAAAGAACAAGCCAAAATAGAGAAAGAACAAGTTAAAGAATTTTAGCTAAGTTAGATGTATTCAAGTCAGCACAGCCTGATGGAATTCATCATGGGGTACTTTAGGAACTGGCTGAAACAATCTCAGAAATGTTAGCTATTATCTTCAAGAATTCATGGAAGATGGTTGAGGTCCCAAATCACCAGAGAAAGGCAAACATAGCATCTATCTTTAAAAAGGGGAACACAGACAGGACCCTGGGAATTATAGACCAGTCAGCCTAACTTAGATACCTAGAAAAATACTGGAACAAAGTATTAAACAATCAATTTGTAAGCACCTAGAGGATACTAGGGTTATAAAGAAAAGCCAGCATTGCTTTGTCAAGAACAAATCATTCCAAACCAGCCTAATTTCCTTCTCTGACAGGTCTAATGGCCCAGCTAGTGGAGGGGGGAGGGAGGGCGGGAGCAGCAGATGTGCTATATCTTGATTTTTGTAAGGCTTTTTTAACAGTCCCACATGACATTCTCATAAACCAACTAGGGACATGTGACTTAAATGAAATTATTATAAAGTGGGTGTACAACTACTTGAATGACAGTACTCCAAGAGTAGTTATCAATGGCTCGCTGGCAACCTGGGAGGATATATCAAGTGGGGTTGCACAGGGATAAGTCCTGGATCTGGTACTATTTAATATTTTCATTAATAACTTGGATTATAGAGTGGAGAGGATACTTATAAAACGTGCAGATGATGATAAGCTGGGAGGGGGTTGCAAGCACTTTGGAGGACAGGATTAGAATTCAAAACAACCTTGACAAATTGCAGAATTGGTCTGAAATCAACAAGATGAAACTCAATAAAGACAAATGCAAAGTACAACACTTAGCAAGGAAAAAATCAAATGCAAAACTACAAAAGGGGGAATAATTGAGTAGCTTATAGTACTGCAGAAAAGGATTTGGGGATTATAATGGATCACTAATTGAACAGGAGTAACAATGTGATGCAGTTCCAAAAAAAGGCTAATATCTGGAATGTATTAATAGGAGTGTTATATGAAAGACAAGGGAAGTAACTGTTCCACCTTCATTTGGCACTGGCGAGGCCGCAGCTGGATTACTAAGTCCAGTTTTGGGCACTGCATTTTAAGAAAAATATGAACAAACTGGAGAGAGTCCAGAGGAGAGTAACAAAAATGATAAAAGGTTTAGAAAACCTGACCTATTAGGAAAATGTTAAAAAACAGAGAAAATTTAGTCCTGAGAAAAGATGACCAAGGAGGAACCTGAAAACAGTCTTCAAATAACTGTTACAAAGAGTACAAGGATCAATTGTTCTCCATGTTCACTGAAGGTAGGACAAGAAGTAATAGACTTAATCTGCGGCAATGAAAATTAGATATCAGAAAAAAATTCTCACTAAGGTTAGTTAAGCTCTAGAATAGGCTTCCAAGGGAGGTTGTGGAATCCCCATCATTGGAGGTTTTTAAGAACTGATTGGACAAATGATCTAAGTTTACTTGGTCCTGTCTCAGCATGGAGGGCTGGACTTAACCTGTTACGGTCCTTCTGGCCCTACGTGATACTAATTATAGCATTACCTTTTTAAGTAGCTCTCGCTTGCTTGCAGAAGTCAGTTCTTTGGGAATCTGCAAATTGGCATCCACACTTAATCGATGCTGTTGCTTTGGGGCTCGAGGTGACAAAATTCCTTTACTGGCTGCCCAGATCTCCCTGTGCCTCTGATGAGGAGATTTACTAGGACCTTGATGTTCGTCATTCTGTTGTGGACTGAAAATAATAAAATCAGGTTAGTTAAAATATACATTGTTTCTTTATACAAGAAACATTATTTAGTATTCACATTAGAATTGATTCCATCTAGATCTGATGTGCTGCAGCCACAACGGAAACTGAGCATCAATGATTACACTAGTTTGCCAGTCAAAATGTTTAAAGAACAATCCCGTTGCTTTAATATCTGAATACTGCACACCAATCCTGCTCCTACTAGAGTCAATAGCAAAACTCCCACTGATTTCATAAGCAGGATCAAGCTCAAAATCAGTAACTTACTTTTTACTTTCCTCCCAACCAGATTTCCATCTTTTGCTTGATTTGGAACCTTGCCAATTTTCCACATTCTCCTTTGGTTCTGGAGTGGACTTTGTAGAATGCTGATTTGCGGTTTCCTGTGGTCTGTCTTCTTGAGTTTTTTTCAATCTCCTTGGATCTCGTGCATCCTGTTTAAGGTTCCTCTTATTAGAATTTCTTTCTTCCCTTGTAGTTAGTGTAAACTCTTCAACATGAGATTGCTTAGGCCCTGACTGACGGAGCTTTCCAATTTTAGGAGTCGAGGAAGTAGGAGACAAACTCCTCAGTCTTCTTTTGGGTGATCTCCTCTCTCTTCTCTTTGGAGAATGGATAGATGGCGATCGAGACTTAGGAGAGCGTGATCGGGACCTTTTTCTATTACTTGACCTCCCAAGTTTTCCACTCTGTTTTTCTGACTCTTCTATAATAGAGTCCTGTTTTTGAACAATGCCATTAATTACTTTATTTCTGTTGCCAACAGGTCTGTGTTCAGATGTCTTATGTTCCTCTTTTTCTTTTCTCTCCATACCTTTTCTCTTTTCTTTCGTGTCGTCATCTTTACAATCTGGCTTCTCCTGAAGATGCTTTTTTAATCTTGGATCTCTTTTACTAATTTCAGATACTTTCATACTCTCACATTCTTGGCTTTTAGCATCTTTAGTATGGGATAACTTGCTTTTCAAAGGGGACAGTGATTTAGATTTTGCATCTAACTGATCAAGTTCTTTCTTCTGTGTTTTCTCACTTGATTTTAACTTTTCTTGCTTTGACAAATTTTGTTTTTCAGCCTGCACTGTTTTGTTTGCCTTGATATCAGATTGACTTGTGGAAGATAGAAATTCTTTCCTATGACTTTGATCTTTAGCATGAGAAGAATGTTGAGCCATCCTATTAAGACGAGGATCTCTGTTTACTACTTTGACATCATGAAACTGAGAAGATGGAGATGGTCTGTTTTTTTCAGATTGCACAGAAGCCTGGTGAGGAGCTTTGACTGTCATATGAGTAGTCTGTGAAACATGTTGTTTGGAAGATGCTTGACCTGAACCCATGGTGGTTGCCCCTTGTTGAACACTAAGAGAAACTGCCTAAAATGGGAGGGGAAAAGAGTTAGCATGTAAAATATAAGCTCTACACCAGTGTTACTCAGCTGCACTGCATCTTGAAAATCAACTACAGAAGAAAAAGCTTTGAAAGTTAATGATTAAACCAGTTTAATTCAAAATAATCAAGCCTAGGACCAGTCCTCTAAGCACTTGTTCTGAAATGCAGTAGCATTACAGAAAACAGAAATGAAGATCAAGTGGAAAAACAATGCAATATCAATGCTACATAAAAGACTACTTAAAATATATAATCTTTCAAAACATGAAGATTCTCATTATTGTATTTCAGGGTTTTTCCACCTGAACCCAAGAAATCATGAAAAAGTATAAATTCAGGATACGAACACATGCTAGGCATGGTGATACTGACACATTTGGGTTTTGGGAGACAAACCTGACATGACTTGAAAATATTTATATAGGCGTCCTGCTCCAGTCTCTCTATGTTAGAAACAAATGTTTTGTTTTCAAAGAATGATTGGAATAAAGATTGCTGAAAATGCATGGTTTATGAGCTTTTAACATGTATATAGTATAGTGACTACTACAAAAGATGGGAGGGTTAGCGCTGTGTTGCTAGACATACATCACTTTGGGAAAGCAAAAACAACAGAAGTTGTAAATTGTAATAAAAAGTAAAGTTGCAATAAAAAGCCTTCCATCACTCCAGTTTTGAATAAAAAAACTAAGATATTTTGAAGTAATACATATTTAATCCTAAAGCCCCTAATTTTACAATTAGCTCCACGTTGGAAAATACCACTGCAGGAGCAGGGCCTTAATTCAAAGACAACCTGGCTTTCCCAAAAGGGAGAAAACTGCCATACTCCACGACATATATAGCGAACAGTGCAGCCAAGATACTGTTTTATAAATAATTCAAAAAACAAAAAATTTCCATTTGTCTTGTTCAAAACAAAATCCTCCATGTATGACAAAACTCTGTAACTCCCTACTCACCAACTGTGCTTTAGTCTGTTCTAGCTCCAGCTCTAATTTTTTCTGTTGAAGTTCCAACAACTGTTTTTGCTTTGCCAGCAGTTGTTGTCTTATTAGTTGCTCTTGGGTCAAATTCTTTTGTATTTCAGGAACAGCTGGAGGAGTTGAGGTACCAGATGAACTGACTGTAGAAGTAGGTGCAGGAGATTCCTCAGGCTACAAAGAAAAATAATTTTAAGGACATTACAACTCTTGGAGGGAGAAACAAGTGGAAGAGGTTCAAAATTGTAACCGAATCTCATTTAACTGCTGAATGGATACTTTATTTCATTTGTATTACAATTTACCAACTATAAATTAGTTTTTAAATTTTTAAATTTCATGAAAAAATTCATTAGAACATTAAATTTCAAACAGTGATTGCTTAAAAAATATCATTTAATACAATTTATAAATAGGCAATGAATATTCAGCGTTTTAGTTAAACTCCAATTTTGACATGTGAAAGATAAACCCAACTCATCTTTAAATAATTGAGAACTTTGTCTTACCTGTCTGCCTATACAGATCATCTACTTCTTCAAAATTCTTTAATAATGGCTTAAAGTGTCAGCAAAATGGGACACGTAAACAATAAAAACTGTACATCACCATCTGCTCATGCAGAAATCATATTAAAACTTACCGATTTATTTAAAAACTTAGGATTCACATGGATGCTAGAAGTATTCACATTTGGGGGTAGAGGTTTAATTGGCCAAGCAGGATCTAATGAGTTGACTCTGACATCAAGGGCATACAGTTTCTTCAAAGGGAAAATTTCATCCCATGTGGAGCGTAATTTAAATAAACTTTTCCTAGTATTTTCATCCACCTAAAAACAACAGAACAATTCTATGGCTTGTTAAGTTAATATAAAACAACTTTAGCACATGTATAAAAAATTTTATAATTTCAGATATTTTATTCTATACCTGCACTAACTTGGAAACCTTATCCTTTCGTTAAATCTTTAATGAACACAGCTGAGTATTTGGAACTAGGCAAATTGTTCTAAGAAATATACAGATATACCAACAGGACCAAGTACAGCACCTGTCCAATGTAGGTTTTAACTGAAGAGCATATGTCAGTTATTCTATGAAAACCTTAAAATAGCACAAATGTGTATGTGGATTTGCTGCTTGAAAGGCATTTGAGGGTTTCATAGCATATTACCATCCTCCTTAAAAGGCTTTTCATTTTGTATATCAAGATGCTCAAATTTCTTAATTTTGCCCAATTTCTGTAAAAAAATAATTTTAAATACTGACAGCCAAAAAAACTATACAATATATAAATCTAAAGATATTTACGAAGTGGAAACTGCTAGCAAATCAGAGAACAGCCTTCTAAATATTCTGATTTACTGAGCTGTCAAGTCATTATTTAAACATTGGGCTTCTACATCACAATGTTTTGACACTGTTTTTGCTCAACAACAACGTATCATTGGAAAACTATTTGAATAAATGTAGCAAAAATAAAATTACCTAGAAGTCAATTAAAGTTTTTGTTTAATTGTATAAGGACATGGATCCATAGAGTGCTAAATCTCTAGTGTATTATCTTTTTATAGTATCAGAGGGGTAGCTGTATTAGTCTGGATCTGTAAAAAGCAACAAAGAGTCCTGTGGCACCTTATAGACCAGGGGTAGGCAACCTATGGCACGTGTGCCGAAGGCGGCACACGAGCTGATTTTCAGTGGCACTCACACTGCCCAGGTCCTGGCCACCGGTCCGGGGGGCTCTGCATTTTAATTTAATTTTAAATGAAGCTTCTTAAACATTTTAAAAACCTTATTTACTTTACATACAATAATAGTTTAGTTATATATTAGAGACTTATAGAAAGAGACCTTCTAAAAACATTAAAATGTATTACTGGCACGCGAAACCTTAAATTAGAGTGAATAAATGAAGACTCGGCACACCACTTCTGAAAGGTTGCCGACCCCTGTTATAGACTAACAGATGTTAGTCTATAAGGTGCCACAGGACTCTTTGTTGCTTTTTATAAGCTCTTTCAATAGTTTCAAATATCCTACCATGAGGTGAATTAGAAATTTGTATTAAAAATATTCAACTGGTAAGTTATTTGCTTAATTAATAAATGTTTATAATATGAAGACCCTTAACTCAATGTACCTCAACAGCTGTCCCATAGTCCATGTGTTATTAAGCCAATACATTTTTGCTTTTTAGACAATTTTTACTGCAGTGCTAAATTTTTCAAGAAAAATTGATACAAGACACCATTTGGAAGGTTAAGTTTCAAACTAAATTGAAGCATTCCAAAGAATTCCCATCAATAGTGTACTCTGTAATCCTTAAAGGAAAGATCTACCTATTTTTTCTTCAATACAGTAGTTTGAAATTCACAGCAAAAATAGCTGCAAAGACTGAACTGAAAATCTGACTTCTCTTGCTAGTGACCATCTTACTAATAAGCAAGATTTATAACTATGTCAACACTGGAATCCAAGACAGTATCAACTGGCTTCTATCCATTTTAATGCTAATTTAACTATTAAATGTGATATTCATTTAGTATTTAGGTATTAAATAAGCATTAAAACAGAATATAATTGGGAGTGGTTCAAAGTAAGGGATGGTAAACCTATGAAGCTCAGAAATGTCAATTATAATCCACAGTTCTAGATTCTGTTGCACTGGAAAAGCATAGACAGAGCTGTTACTGGTGACCTATCATCATGGTTTAACTCACAAGACTTTACAGAACTTGGAAATGTTCCTTTAAATAGTCTACATTCATCAATGTAATCTATTCAACTATTCACACACAAAGTAAAAATTAACACTTAAAAAAAATACATATGACTTGAAGAGTTAAAAGAAACATTGAGATCCTCAATGGGATGTAAAACCTGAACAGAAAATGCTAAATATCCACCAAAATGTTTGTTTAATTTTATCTGCTAAATTTATGGGATGCTATTTTATCTTGATATGCCAAAAATTACATAAGGTAACCACCTAATTTCCAGTTCGATTTAAATTCATTAAGACCCAGTTCTTCAAAAACTTTACTCAGGTTTGCCTTTCTTCCTTGGGAGAATAGTCCCAATTATTTCTCGTGCTTAAGGATGACAAACATGAACAAAGAGTTTGCAGCATTGGACCCACAACATGGTCAAAACATTGACTGAAACAAAACACTCATTTGTAACATAGTACAGGTCTGTCGCATCTTAGGCGCATTTAACTTGTGCGATTTCAGCTTTACGCGGTCGGCAAAAACAAGAAAAAAACAAAAAAAAGAGAAAAATTACAATTTAAATACTGTTTCTGTAGTGCGGGCGATTCTGCCTGCCATTACACTCAATGTAATTTTTACTATACGCGGTTTTCACTTTACGCGCTGACCGCGGAACGTAACCCCAGCGTAAGATGAGACAGACCTGTAGTTTTACTTTCTTAGAAAGCCTTTGACCATAGGCCACTAAAAGAATGTCAATGTGTCACTGACTTGCATTCTTCATAGTTAAGCACTCATTTTTGCCACTCCAGGTGCAAAAAATTTAAAATGAACAATAAAGTCAACTTCAGCAACAAAAGGCAAAAATAATCGCCCTCTTTTAAAAAAAAAAAAAGAAGTGAGAATAATGTCCAAGTACTTTCTTTGCATAAAGGGCATTCACTATCTTTTAAAAAAACAAAATCAAATCAACTTGTACCACAGCAATAGATCTTACCAGATAAGTGTTATATTACATGACAGAAAAAATGCTAATATGAACTTCTCTAGTGAGATATACCACAGAAGTATGTTAATTTAGCAAAATTTCACTTGATAATCACCATGAGCTGATAACCTCTATCTTAGAAGTACCTAACAGCTTTTCTTTTATGATACATAACAGTGTAGTAAAAGACAAATTAAAAAACATTCATTGTTATACTTCACCATGCAAGAAAACCCAACACTGAAAGGCAAATATTTATTTATACAGGAGACAACTTTGATTAGACTACAGAACTTTTCTGAAAGCATATGTACCTTTTCAAATACACAAATAAATGTTGCAACTAGGTTTTTAGTAAATGCAGTAAGATACTCTCTTCCAACGTTCTTGACAATGGAATCCATAAGGTACATAACAGGAAGCTTCTCTGCAGAAGGAGCCTGAAGTAATAAGAAGAAACTGAGAAGTTTAGTATAACAAACACATTTGAATGTTTTTAAGATTAAAGGATAACCAATCCCAAAAATATAGGTCTCTATTTTTGGCTGACACTACAAATCAAAGGATTATTTTGTACACACTGAACTTGGAAAGTTTATTATCAACAAGTATCATGCTGTGTGTCTACCAAACAAAAACCCAAACAGTTTAGTTATTTGTTTTAAGTTTGTGTATGAAATGACTTGGGCAAAAAAAAAATTAGCACACCAGATAGTGTTACTATTAAGTGTTTTGAATGTAACTGTTTCAGGTACATTTGATAGATTTTAATGAACCCACTATTAGCTGATTTTAATGAACCCATGAACCCACTATTAGCTAGTGCTGGAACTTCTAATAATTGTGACTTGTATCAACTTAAAGCTGTTTATCTAGATTTCACGTTGACAGAATTCAGACTTCTAGCAGAAAGGCCCCAAAAATTTAACTCTGTAGATGTAGATTATATGTTGAATACGACAGTCTTTTTGTAACCTACATTTGGAATAGACTAAAGTTACTTCACTGCAATCCAAACGAACATGAGTCAGCCTCCTATAGCAGTTGTAGTTATTCAGTCGGCTTTTTGAGCTGTATGCAAAACATGCAGCTAAAACAAGAAGTTCTAAACCCAAACAAAATTCAACTATGAGGTTGGTCGGTCATGGGAGTACGGATGAGCTTGTCTGGAAACCAAGATTTTCACTGAAGGTAGTCTTCAAACTCTGGACTCTCCATTGTCAAAGGAGCAGGAATTTTATTTTTAAGTTCACACACAAGATTGGTACCGACTTTGTGCAGTAGGACTAGTGTGGTGGTGTTGAGATTGGTACAGCAACTTCCAAAGCAAATGAAGCCTGGTTGGCCTAACCCCCCAAAAATTAATTTTAATGTCTACCATTGGCTTTCACAAGCAGAAGGCACAGCAAACTTCCAGAAAGCATCAGCAGGTACACAGACTTGTTGAAAGGACAACGTAAAAGGCACATGTTGTGTTAACTGTGCTCCTCTTCCACAGGAACATCCATTGACAAAACTTTTCCCATCTGCCATCCCACAAGTCCAGGTATAAAAGTCAGTATATTTACTCATAGCTAAGTTTAGACCGGGTTGTCCAGTGGGTCCATAAATCATTAATGACACCTCACTTCACAAAACCCATTGTCCAGACAAGCGTGTGGAAGTGCTCTTGCTTTACAGTTTTATATTTAGTACCTTTCCCGTTAGAGTGGCTTAAGAAAACTGCAGACAAAATTAATATAGGTCATTTTGAGTCTACAAGTCTTGTATATGGGTAAATCAGAGCCAAACTATGTTGTGTTTTCACTCTTAAATGTATTTTTATTTACATTTTCAAACCATTCCACTACCATGACCTGAAGCTTGCTCAAAGAGGCAAATAAGGAGTAATTTCTTATTAAACATAGGTAAATATTCAATGTGGTAGCGGCCTACGCTAATTTGTATACATAGTGAAAAATTAAATTAGTAGATGGGATGTCTTAATATGTATTAGGAGGGTGCAGTTAAAACATAAAAACTAACGGTGGTAAATGCACAATATGGCTTACATCATCAGTACACTCCCTAATCTGGGTATCGAAAATGTGCATATTTTAACACTATCTGAACTTTAAATATGAGCTAATACAATATTGTGTGAAACAGATACACCTCTGGCCTTAGTAAGCCAAAGACTAAGTGTCCAATGCTGCTTGATATTAAAATGGCTGGGATGGTTTTGGTTTCTTCTTAAGGTAACGTATTAAAAAACCTTTTTTAATTCTGAATGCCTTGTTTAAAAAGAAAACAGGAAGATTATAATCAAGGTCAGATTTCAGTGAAACACACACAGCTGTCTGACCAGCCCTTATTCCCAAGAGCTACTTATACAGTAGGAGCTATACATTTTTCCATTTCATCACTGAGTGTGTTTGCACACAGGCTCAATATACTCAGCTATGCTTAAAGTCTGAGATCTTCTGGATCCATTTAAACTAGTAGCAAAGTCATTTTAAAAAGTGTTATAACGGTCACTTGCATTACACACCAGGTTATGAAGTAATCGCAGGTGGAAGTACTTCAATCTGGTAAGGACGTCAGCCTGTTTTAGCATTGACTCATGTAATTTAGAAGAGTTATATAGCAAACCCAACGCTGAATACTTCAGTCATTCAGGTATTACATTTTAAGAACCAGGGCTTAGATAAGGCTGGAATTTTTAAGTCTTCATTTCCGGAAGTGTTTATTAGGTCAATATAGTTATCAAGTACTCCATTAACCACAAAAGTGAATCCTAGTTTGGAATGTACTTTGGTTTTCAGATGCCAATACAGTTAGAATACAGCACAGAACTCTATTAGCTGAAAGATACCACAAGACACTACCCAAAAGCCCAGGGAGAACATTGAAGGATACTAACTATAAGCTTGTTTGCATAGAGGGGTTTGGCCTTCAGAGAATGCTTGCTGTTCTCTTTCAATTAATGTATGAAATTTGTTTCTGAAGATGTCCGTCTCTGTGGGGTTTTTTTTTTATTAGTTTTCTGAAGGATATGAACCTTAAACTCATTTTGATATCTGAATCCCCAGTCATGTCACTTTTAAACACTTAACAAACAACCATGTAAATAATAATGATTTTGGAAACAGATTCTGCACTAAACAATGGTAAATAAAAAGACAAATACATATTTCATACATTTTATTTACAAATTTTATAATACCAGTCACACAGTTCAAAACCATTTATTAAAATGTAAAGCAAACCACTCAGTTTTACACTGAACAGAAACTGTCTCCAGGCAACACTTTTTTTTAAAGTGGCTTAGTAAAGGAGGTCAATTTCCCAGGAAGAACTAAAAACTTGCCTTATATAACCAGAGTCACTAACAGTAACTAGGCAAAACTAACCAAAGATACAGGATTTAAAACATCTTTAAAAAAACAGGGAGGCTCTAAAACCACCCAAAAATGAAAAAATTCACAGCATTGGTATTTATGACAAATCATTTATTATGCACATCCATTGCCCCGAATTAGATATAATGATGAAATCTATTAGATTGTGAAATCACCTCCCCAAAGAAAAGGCAAAGCCCAGCCCCTGAAGACATTTAGAACTAGTCTAGACAAGGGGCTGGAGAACCCACTGAAGGAAGCCATCCTGCTCTGACTGAAAGACAGATTAAATATAAATAACTTTAGAGGCCTTTCCCTCCCCATCTAAATTTTACAATTTTCCCTATGATAAACCTCAATTTAAAGCCACAATACAAAAGCCCTAGACCACCTAATAGTGGAAGGAACAGGGGAGAAAAAGGGTGTTGTGTTGATTGGGGTGGGGATGAAAAGGAATTTTACTGGAATTAAATTCAGGGCTAGTTAAAACCCTCTGCTAAAAAAAACGTAAAACCCCCATGTGCCCATGGTTGACTGATGTCAGCAACTGCCTGGGTTGGGCTTTGAGGGAGCATCCTTTTTCCCCTTTGTATCATGTGCTCTCAGGCGCCATGTTAGGATCCTACAAGCTGCATTTCTTCTCCCCTGCCCTGACCAATAAGCTTCTCTAACCAAGTTAGATTACACCCACCCACCACACTAAGCTTCTAGTCAGAGCAGATAGTCTATAGCACAGACTCCCCACACCAAAATAAACTTCTCTAACCAGAACAGATGTTCGCCCTTGCTCTGCCTAAATAAACTTTCCTTCATCAGGGCAGATTCCCTCCCCCATCCCGGATGTCTCAAAAAGAAAAAGGGGGAATCGCCCTGTGTTTAAAACTATGAGGGAGCTGTATTTAGTATCTAAGAAACGGGAAATCTTTGTTTTTCAAAATTCCGATCTATTTTTATTTAAACTACCCAGGAAAGAAAAGCTACAATTTTTTGGTCCCCCGCTCCACCCGCCCCAGAACGTCGTTATAATTACACTACAAATGACTGAACTGATGGGTTTAAGCGTCAAAACAGAGACACTGAGTATCATCCCCACGGCCAGGGGACTCCGGCTGCAGGGCGATGTGGTCCTACCGCCCAGTCACTGCCAGGCCGCCATGTTGTGTCTCGGATTTACACGGGCCTTCATTCCCATTATCCATACTCCGCTCGGAGCGGCTGCGGGGGGCGATCCCGACCCCTCCCCGGACGTCAGATTCCCTGTCACAATTACCCCCCGGCTCGGCAGCACGCTGGTGTCGTGGGGGCTGCTCCTCCCCTGCCTGGAAGGGGCCTAGACTTCGTGAGGAGAGAATGAGTCCCCGGTGTCTTGCTCCCTGTCAGCGTCTGGCATTGCGGCTCCCCGTCTGCCTCCTCCGGGCCCTTCGTCCCCGAACTCCCCTGATGCTGGCCCCGGGACCCCTGCCCAGACTCCCCGAAGCCGCCCGCCCCACGCCCCTCCTCGACTCCTGTCTCCTCCGATCCGTCCCTTCCTCAAATCCCCAGTCCTCCTCCTCCTGTCCTGCACCCCCCCACCCATGGGCAGTCACCTGTCTCTATCCCCCCCGGTCTCCATTCCTGCTATCCCCGCCTCCCTGCCTTCGCCTAGCCCCGCTCCCCCAGCCCCCCGCCCCGGGTTTCCCTGTCTCCCCTCCACACGCACACGCTACCCCCCCCCCAGCCTGCCTCGCCCCTGCCCGGCCTGTCCCCCCAGCAGTATAGGTAGGAGTAGTAGGCGGTGGAATATAAAAACCTTGGCGATTTGCGCCTCGATCAGGGAGACGATGTCCTTGGCGAAGGGCACGTTCTCCTCGGCCAGGATGGTCAGCATGTTGATGTGCGGCTTGCTGTTGAACGTCAGGTCCTCCAGCGACGACTGGTAATCGCGGCACGCGTCCTCCCGGGCCTCGGCGCCGCCAGCGCTGCTCTCCGGGCCCGACATCCTCCTCGGACCGGGGCCCGCGCCAGGACCCGACCCACCGACCGAGAGCCCCCTCCCCGCGATCCCCCGCCGCTGCTGCTGCCGCCGCCGAGTGATGCCGCCCCTCGCCGATGCCTTCGAGATCTTCTACCACATCCTCCGGGCCGGGGCTCCCGCTGCTGATGGTGCCGCCGCCGCCGCTGGTACTACTGCCGCCTCCCCAGCCGCCGCTGTCTCAGTCTCACACACACAAAATGGCGGCGGCTGCGACTCGCGAACTTCTTCTTCCTCCAACCGTTGCGTCATGTGAAATTGTTCTAAGGGGAGGGGGCGGGCGCTTGGGAAGCCCCTTTTGTTCCCTTACTGTGCTCTGGTTGGCTCACTCTCAGTCCTCGCTTTTTCTGATTGGCTCCCTATCGCCGTAGCTACTTGTGATTGGTTACTTCTTCTCCTGATTGGTCCTCGCACTAAAACCCGGGTCCCCTTCGTCGCTCTGAGTTACAATTGGTTGGTTTATTTCTTCCCTCCCTCCTGATTCGTTGTGGGTTTTAATCCCGCCTCTCTTTACTGGTTTTCATTTTGATTGGTTCTCCTTTGTAAGCCCGCCTTTCGCCGAAGTTCTAAATTATGATTGCTCCTTCCACGTAACTCCACCGCATACACCCCTAGTTTCCTTCAACTGCCTCGTCAAGCGTTGTGTACGATCCGAGACCTAGTTTCCTATTGGCTTGTCCATTCGCTCAGCTGTTGGCATAGCAACTCGGGCTGGTCTGAGGCCTACTTAACCACCCTCAAGCCTGGTGGCATGCAAACCACACCAATAAAGACAGCCAAGTGTGTGCTAGACGCCCTGTTATCCTAACAACATCCTGCGTGGTGTCAGTCACCAGTGATGAGGGAGACACAGACTCTACAGCCTGCTCTGCCCTATTGTTCTTTCATAGCCCAAGCAGGTTGGGATGGTGCCTACACTGCTTCCATGTGGCACTAATCACAACTCTTTCTTCCATCCTCATTCATACCTTCCCAACAGCCCCTCAGGCTAGCCAGAGGTGCTGCACACGCCCTGCAGTTGTCCCTGTTTCAGTTGAACAATCTCTTTTCCAGATCGCCTTTTACTGTAATAACAGCACTGTAAATGATTGTAAAGAAACTGCGAGAACAGCCCATAAGGGAATCAATTCTCATACAACTCTTGCCCCTCTCATTTTGAACATAGTTTTGATCTACAGTAGTAAAGTTATACAGCTATATCTTGCACTGTGTCTACATGAGCACTATACTGTAATGAGGTGGATGAAACCATGTTATGGGTTGAGTTAAAACCTTCAGGGTTAGGCAGATGCGTGAACAAATCCTCCATTTAAGATAGTTGTAAGAGACAGTTACGAACATAAGAATGACCATACCAGGGCCGGCTCCAGGCACCAGCTTAACAAGCAGGTGCTTGGGGCGGCCACTCGGGAGAGGGGCGGCATGTCCAGGTATTCGGCAGCAATTCGGCGGAGGGTCCCTCACTCCCGCTCGGAGCGAAGGACCTCCCGCCGAATTGCCGCCACAGATTGCGATCGCGGCTTTTTTGTTTGTTTGTTTGTTTGTTTTTTGGCTGCCTGGGGCGGCAAAAACCCTGGAGCCGGCGCTGACCATACTGGGTCAGACCAATACTCCAGCTAGCCCAGTATCCTGTCTTCCGCAGTGGCCAATGCCAGATGCTTCAAAGGGAATGAACAGAACAGGGCAATTATTATGTGATCCATCCCCTGTCGTCCACGCCGAGCTTCTGGCAGTCAGAGGCTAGGGACACCCAGAGCATGGGGTTGCATCACTCATGGACCTAAAAAAGCCTAATAGAGACGGCCCAGAAACTAGCATCATAGGAGCAGACTCAGGGTTCAATTGTGTATTGTGACCAGGAGGGTGTGGGTGTGTGAGAGAACACACAAAAAATAAACTGGGAACACACCAGACTGTCTGGGAGAGTTAAAAAGGCAAGAAAGCCAAGCACTAGCATGTGAGCATGGTGTGACCCTGGAAAAAGCCAGAGACTGAGGGCTTGTCTACACTTGAAATGCTACAGTGGCACAGCTGCGCTGTAGCGCTTCAATGTAGACACTACCTTTGCTGACGGGAGGGGGTTCTCCCATCGATGTAGGTAATCCACCCCAGAAGGCAGTAACTAGATTTTGGAAAAAATCTTCTGTCGACTTACCGCTGTGTACACTGGGGATTAGAGTGACTTAATTACGGCAGTCAGTGGGTGTGGATTTTTCACACTCCTGAGCAATGTAGCTGGGTCAACCTAACTTTTTAATGTAGACCAGGCCTGAGAGAACTTTTGGCTCTGGTGTTGGTTAAAGCGGCTTGAGGGGTGGGGGGGCTGGAAAAGCTGAGAAACTTCCTTTTTATTCTTGGCTCCCCTGCCTTCAGAGACACAAGACTTTGTACATTCCTTGTAAATAAACAAGATTGTGCATAAGGAAATACCAGACTCCATCAATTTCTGCTTCCAACTGGAACATTTCTATGGCCCCAAACTTTGACTAGCCACTCAGGTCAAAAGGGGCAATAATACTATACCAACAAAACACTCCTAGTGCGGATGCAGCTTATACCGGCAAAATTGCATTTTACTGGTGTCGCTTATTCCACCACCCTGAGTGAAACAAGCTATGCTTTTGCCAATATAACTGCATCTACACTAGGGACTTCGGATGGGACACTATGTTGGTCAGGGATCACACTTCTTCACACCCCGTCGCGACACAGCTATTCCCACAGAAATCTGTAGGGTAGACATGGCCATAGGCCATTTAATACTTTTGTCGATATAGTAATGTTGGTTAGGGGTGTGACTTTTTAGTTATATCGTTACATCTATATAAATTATATGGATTTTTTATAACATTTTATATCAACAAAAGCTCTAGTGTAGATGCAGTTATATTAGCAAAAACTGCTTTTGTTTTACTGACTCATAGCTATGTTGATATAAGACCTAAGACATATCTACACTACAAACTTTGATCAACGCAAGTTACATCGGTATTCAGCCACCAGTTAGTATATTGTTTGTGTGCATGCATACTTGGTTGCTTGCGTTGGTGCTACATGTACTCACCAGGAGTACTTGTGTTGATGCAAAGTGCAGTACACCATGGGTAGGTATTCCAGGTCTAGTGTACACTATAAAGTTAGGTTGACATAAGCTACTACCCAAGTGGCATTGAGCCTGCATAGCTTCTTCTCCCCACAGGCACAAGAGATCCAGTATCTCCTGTCTACTCTAGGCCAGAGCGTGTCTTGACCAAGTAGCCAGCATGGCTGGCTGGGCAGTTGCACACAACAATGGAGATCTGCTAAGAGTGCTTGCCAAGCTGGACTATCAGGAAAAGGCATTTCAAAAATCTGTGAAGTTTCAAAGGGGAGCGGGGGGCGCCTTCCAGTCTCCATGATACCTAGGCAGTGGAGTTCACAATTATGACCAAAGCAGTCAGTGTCAGGCATTGTGGAACAGCTCCTGGAGGACTGTTAGGGTCAACATAGGTAATGCAGTGTCTGCGCTCACGCTGTGTCGACCTCAGTACATCAGCCATGGCTCAATGCCGCCCAGGGACATGGTGTTACTGTGTCGCCATAACAGGGTGCGTGCATTGGTAGGAAACAAATTTAAGTATAAACACATATATACCTAGGACAATGGAAGTCCCTGATCTTAGGCTATGTCTACACTACTGCGGTAAGTCAACCTACGCTACGCAACTCCAGCTACATTATTCATGTAGCTGGAGTCGACGTACCTTAGGTTGAGTTACCGTGGGGTCTACACCGTGGGGGGTCGACAGGAGAAACTCTCCCGTTGACTTACCTTACTCTTGTTGGGGGTAGAGTACAGGGGTCGACTGGAGAGCAATCTGCTATCGATTTGGTGGGTCTTCACTAGACCCACTAACTCAACCACTGGTGGATCGATCTCAGAGCGTTGATCCTGGCTGTAGTGTAGACCTGCCCTTAGATGCTTCTGAAATGTTTACATACTGTGGTTGAAATTTCTCACCTTTTATGCCTGAGTTTAATTTTCTTGGAAAGTTTAGTAAAATTCTTTTGGTCTGTTTTGGACATAGGCAAGTGAATAAATGGTGATCTGTATGCATTCAGAAATAATCCTGTTCTTGTTTTTCAGTCAGGTAACTCTTAACTGGTTAAGTGTTAAAACATCATTGAAGATAAATAATGTGTTTGACATATTTGAAGAAGTGTGATGTAGAAGTAACAAATTTTACTGCATGAACTAGAGGGATAGCTCAATGGTTTGAGCATTGGCTTACTAAACCTACGGTTGTGAGTTCAATCCTTGAGGGAGCCATTTAGGGATCTGGGACAAAAATCTGTCTGGGGAGTGGTCCTGCTTTGAGCAGAGGGTTGGACTAGATGACCTCCTGAGGTCCCTTCCAATCCTGATATTCTATGATTTAAAAACTGATTCCGAGAAGTGCTCATTACCTCTTTCCCTATGCCAGTTAAGCCTTGTGCTCTGGAGTGGAATTTTCCCTAAGGGAAGCAGATAGTGTTTCCCCCATTGCTTTCCCTTGGAGTTCATACCAAGAGGGGGAAAGCTTTAAACTCATATCAAGACTCTATTGAAGCCTCACATTTAGTGGCCTGACTATATCCCCTGCCAGCCAGGCCACTTTGCAGCTTCCTTCACATTTATTCTCTTTTAGCTTTTGTGCCTCTGATGACCCTTGACCTGGCCCTATACGTTTGAAACTGATTGCATTAAATTCAAGCAACAACAAACACGCATAACTAAATTATCTCACTTCTAGATCTAAGCACCTGATTTAATTTGAATGAAATTCATACAGTGAGTATGCAATGAGTAAATACTCTGTTTTCATAATCACAGCTGTTTGTATTTGGAGTTGACAGTGTCAGTTATTTCAATACACAAAAGCCTGACTAATGGTACGGTGCACTGCACTATGGTTAGTGCCCTGCACTGCTATGCAAGAAACATGGGTTTTGCCTCTTGACCTGGTCTGTGACTCCATCAGGTCAGCAGGACCTAGGAGCGCTGTGAGGCAGTCTAATCGGTTTTGGGTGAAAAGTATCTCATGGTCCTTTGAAGTAACTTGTAGCCAAGCAAAAAGCAGAGATGAGGGGAATCCCATCCAGTTTTCTAGGGCTGCTGAGGAAATGTAACTATGGAGGCAAGATTAGTGTGGATGGGAGGCTTGTTCTGGGGAATAGAGGAGCTTTTTGGGAGAAGTGCTGGTGAATTTGTGGGTGAATAGTAGTGTTTCAGCATTTTGAGCAGAGTTTGATTTGTGGGCTTCTCCTGAGACCTGACTGAGGGTTTTGGTAGCTGGAGGATCCCATAAACACTGACCCCAGCTCTGTGACAGGTCTACAACCTTTTGTAATTTGCAGTCTTATTTTAGTGCAATGGTCTTTCAAGTGAATGGAACATCCACTGTGAATAGACCATCCATTAGCTGAATGTTTCTGCTTTTATATAAAAGACATTTAAATTGACATAATGAATAGGATGTTCATTGAGATGAATAAGGTAGTTCACACCCTCCGATTGTCTGCAAAGTTAGTAAGGACTTGTCTCCAAAGCTGTTTTAAATCAATTTAATTACATCAGTGCAAACCCCTACTAATTTTGATAAATCAGTGGAAGCTAAACCGATATATAATTGTAAACAAGTACCTGGGGACACTCAGGAAAATTAATCTGAATTAATGAAAGGGCTTGTCTACACAGTGGGGTAATGCGCTCTAAGGGGGAGTGTTTTCGAAAGTACACTAATGGGTTGTACATTAATTTGTCCTTGTAGTAGACCATGCTGCTGTGCTGTTTGAAACAATGGGCTTGTCTATACTTAAATCGCTACAGCAGTGCCACTGCAGCTGTGCTGCTGTAGTCAGTGGCACTGGAATAGGGGGGCCAGGGGCCATGGCCCTCCCACTTTTTGAAAGTGAACGGGCCTGTCCCATCCAATTTTCAGCAGGGGCCACGCCCCCACCCTTCCTCTTTCCCCTGAGACCCCATTTCCTCCAGCCAGGCCGGCAGCTGGAGCCTGGCCGGGGAGCCAGGGCAGCTGTGGGGCACCGCGCTGCGGACCCTCCACTTGCCTGGGGTGCAGGGGTCAAGAGCAGCTCCCGGCCCAGGGCCCTCCCCCACCCCACACCCTGGGCTGGAGAGTCTGCAGCTCCCCACAGCTGCCCACGCGCCACGCATGGCTCTTACCTGGACCCGGCTCCAGTTAGGGGGCCGCAGCCCGGCGATAGTAAGCCATGCAGGCAGCTGTGGGGAGTCGTGGACCCTCCACCTGCCCTCGGCGGGGGGCCTGCGGGGCAGGGACACAGGCCGGGGGCTGCTCTTGACCCCCCCACCCTGAGCAGGTGGAGGGTCCGTGGCTCCCAGCCCGCTCCGGCTTCTAGCTTGGCCGAGGGCGGGGCCTTGGGCAGAAGAGATGGGGTGACAGGCCCTGCTTCCCCCCCCCCCCATCTTTTGGGCAGGCTCTGCCGCCCTTGGCTGTAGTACTTAAGTATAGACACTACCTACGCTGAGGGGAGGGTTTCTCTCATTGTCGTAGGTAATCCACCTCCCCAAGAGGTGGTAGCTAGGTCATTGGAAGATTTCTACATGGGGACTTAGGTTATCTTAACTACAGCGCTCGGGGTGTGGATTTTTCTATGGATTTTTCACCTGGCCAACATAATTAAACCAACCTAATTTTCTAGTGTTGACCAGGCCAGCATTACATTAAAGTTCACTGAGGCTATGTCTATTCTACCACTTATGTCGGTATAACTTATGTTGCTCAGAGGTGTAAATAAGCCATCCTCTGAGCAACATAAGTTACACTGACCTAAGCGCTGGTGTGTACAGCGCTATGTCAGCTTCTCCCGCCAACATAGCTACCGCCGCTCATTGGGGGTGGATTAATTAAGTCAATGGGAGAGCTCTCTCCCATCAGCTTAGAGCAGCTACACTGGAGAGTTTGCATCGGTGCAGCTGTGGTGTTGTAAACACTCCAGTGTAGCCATAGCCTAGAAACCTTTAGTACTCAACAGCAGGATCTGCACGTGGAGGAGGGGGGGTGAATTTAAAGTGGATTAATTAAACCTCATTAAACCCCTGCGTGGATGCTATTATTCAGAATTAAAGTGACCTTAATTTGATTTATCTTAATTCACTGTTAAATCAAATTAAGGCCTAAAGGGGCCTGAATAACAGCATCCACATAGGAGTTTAATGTAGTTTAACTAATCCAATTTAAAAATTAGTTTGTATTAGTTTTCCTGACTGTCCTATGTAGTGTAGACAAGCAAGTGTGTCAACACTAGGAAGTAGCAAACTGATCCAAAATCGGTGTGCTGACTAGTTCTGTGAGAGCACTGCATTGGTTCCTTCACAGTCTGAAGTTCAGCTTTGCAAGCAGATGTATTAGACATTTATTTTTAAAAAGAAAACTAACATTCTGTAGGAAACATCAGAGATACCAAAAACTAAATCTTCAGAGTGCAAAGGAATTGCTGATTTCTGATTATGAATGATTCGTCTTTACAAGAAGAGGCAGACAGATTGCCAACAACCATGACCCAAGGTTGAAGGCTAACAAAATCCCAGATGGGAAAAGACCTGTTGGATTCACTTGTTCATGCTCTTGTCAGTCCAGAATTGTCAGTATATTCTATTCTCCAATCTCAGAACACTTAACATCCCTTCTTATTATTTCTGTCTTCACTGCTATGAGTTATATCTCTCAATTTAGCACCATCTGTTTGTTTAATTACTGTGCTATTTGCACTGTCATCCAGATTAATAGAAATATTTAATAAAATATGGTCTGAAAGTGATCTCTGTGATACCTCACTGTACATCTTCCTTCTTGAATCCAAATCAGCCCATCATTCATCTTTGATAACTTTTTTTTGGCTCTTGAGAGGATGGGGAGGGGGTCAAGCCAACATACTTTTCCCCTTGGGATTTCTATGGAACTCCCAGCTGTGCATGTAAATATTTTTGGCTTTTCTGCATTACCTATGACCAGTCAGATGACGTTTTGCTGGGCAAGGATCTGTGTTGCTACAGAAACTGTCTGTACAAATCCATTCGATCAAACAAGGCTCTACTAACACCACTCATGCTTTCAGCAAGAAGGCATAAATAATTCACATTTTCCCTGGGCAGCTCTTCTCTTCACATTGAGGTTAAAGGCTTAGAGGAAAACACCAGTGGTTAGATGGGCACAGGACAGAACAGATAGGTACCACAGTAGTCTATCCTGTATTTATTGATGATGCTTTTAGTTCAGTTTCTAACTGTGATACTGCAAACTTCAAAACAGTGCTTTGGGACACAGGAATCCAGGGGGCCTTGAATGAGCTATTGCTGTTGCAAGGGGAAGAGTTGTCCTCCAAGATGTGAGGAAGGGCCATCAGGAGTGGAGAGGGTGGCGTGGGTTAGGAATGAATAGATATTTTGGGTGGATTGAAAAAAGGGCCACATTGGAAGCATCTCAAAGTTACATAGATGGAACCCCATTTTGAATTTGTGCTTTGGGGGACCTTTGAATGTTGAGTATGCTACTGAGTCAAAATTGAAAGGTATCAAGTTTGTAAAAAATTTTGCAGGGAAATAGTCAAAAGGTTTCATTTTCCCACTCATTTTTATAATGTTGAAACATTTAGTGTTGATAAGGTAAAAAAATGTTGTTTCAGCTTAATTCTTTAGATCATTTTCATTTCTACTTTTACACAGGGCCGGCGCAACCCATTAGGCGACCTAGGCGGTCGCCTAGGGCACTAACATTTGGGGGGCGCCGGCGCCCCGGTCGTTGTCGGTATTTTGGGGGCGGGACCTTCCGCCGCCTCTGTCGGGGGCAGCATTTCAGGGGCGGCGAAAAAGCTGGCGGCGCTCCTGCTTTTACACCATATTAAAATATATTAATACATTATGCTTATTTTATATAATACATTATATGTAATATTTTACATTGTAACATTTCAACATTAATGAAACAAAACATTTTTACATTATTGAAATGAAAAGATTTGACACTGAAACAAAATCTTTAATTAGAAATTTTGACATTTCAACTTTCCCATGGAACAGAAATTCCATTTTCTGATCATCTCTAGTCATTACCTTTTTCTTATTTCTATCTATCATAGGCTGGCTAGCCCTTTAAGGCATGCCTATTAATTTAACCAGGTGATCTCTGATTATGTGAAAGGGTAAATAACACTTCACTATTCACTTTACTTTCTCCATAATATTCATGATTGTATAGACCTCTATCATATATCCCCTTAGTCATCTCTTTTCTAAGCTGAACAGTCCCGTTCTTTTTAATTTCTCCTCATATGGAAGCTGTTCCCTACCCCATATTATTTCTGTTGCCCTTCTCCATACCTTTTCCAATTCTAATGTATCTTTTTTGAGATGTGGCAACCAGAACTGCATCTAGTATTCCAGGCATGGGCATACTATGGATTTAGATAGTGGCATTATGATATTTTCTGTTTTATTATCTATCCCTTTCTGAATGGTTCCTAAAAGTCTGTTAGCTTTTTTGATTGTCACTGCACATTGAGTGGATGTTTTCAGAAACCTATCCATGATGTCTCTGTGACGTTGTGCAGTCTATATGATTTTGTAAAAACATGATAATAAGTGAATACAATGTAATTGGAATAGTTTTGTAAAAACATGATAATAAGTGAGTATAATGTAACTGGAATATGCTTCATGCAAAAGGTATCATCACAAAGCTTATAATCTACTGAGAGTGATCATCCTATTTGTATAAATGTACCACTCTTGTATCTAAAACTAGAAATATAAAATATAACTCTGAGGGCCTATTGTAATTATGCAAAGTGTGGGCCATTAATGGTGGTTTGGAATCTTGATGACTCCCATTAACCAGAGCCATTGTCTGCAGATGGCTGTATTTACCTGTGAGTCTTCCTGTATATGTGTGTGCTGGCAAGTGAGTAATGAAGCCTTGCAGTGACATGTGATCATGTCACCTGAACTGGAATCCATCTTTAACCTGGTGCTTTTCCAGTGAGGGGTGGGGGAACCCAGAGGGACAAAGGATTCCCGCCTTATGCAAAAGATATATAAAGGGGTGGAAGAGAACAGAGGGGGAGAGGAGCCATCATGAAGAATCCCCTAGCTATCACCTGAGCTGGAACAAGAGCTGTACCAGGGGAAAGAATTGTGCCCAGGCCTGGAAGGTGTCCAGTCTGAGAAAAAACTTACTGAAGCATCTCTGAGGGTGAGATTATCTGTATTCAGTTTGATTAGACATAGATTTGCGCATTTTATTTTATTTTGCTGGGTAACTTACTTTGTTCTGTCTGTTACTACTTGGAATCACTTAAATCCTACTATCTGTATTTAATAAAATCACTTTCTACTTATTAATTAACTCAGAGTATGTATTAATACCTGGGGGAGCAAACAGCTGTGCATATCTCTCTATCAGTGTTATAGAGGGCGAACAATTTATGAGTTTACCCTGTATAAGCTTTATACAGGGTAAAACGGATTTATCTGGGTTTAGACCCCATTGGGAATTGGGCATCTGAGTGCTAAGGGCAAGCACACTTCTGTGAGCTGTTTTCAGGTAAACCTGCAGCTTTGGGACAGGTGATTCAGACCCTGGGTCTGTGTCTGGAGCAGACGGGTGTGTCTGGCTTCAGCAAGACAGGGTGCTGGAGCCACCGAGCTGGCAGGGAGAACAGGAACAGAGGTAGCCTTTGCACATCAGTCTGGCAGCTCCCAAGGGGGTTTCTGTGATCCAACCCATTACAGTCTCCCAGATCTCTTTCTTGAATGGTAACAGCTAATTTAGACCCCATTATTTTGTATGTGTAGTTGGGATTATTTTTTCCAATGTGCATTACTTTGCACTTATCAGCATTGATATTCATCTGCCATTTTGTGGCCCAGTCACCCAGTTTTGTGAGATCCCTTTGTAACTCTTTGCAGTCAGCTTTGGACTTCACTATTTTGTGTATTTTTGTATTGTCTGCAAATTTTGCCACTTTACTGTTCACCCTCTTTTCCAGATCATTTATGAATATGCTGAACAGCACAGGTCCAAGTAGAGATCTTTGGGAGACCCAGCTATTTACCTCTCTCCAGTCAGAGCTTTGTGGAATCAGGGCTCTGTGTAATTTCATGAGGTATAGCTGAAGAGCAACTACTTTCCATGTCATGCTGCCTTTCAGAACCTGTGGATATCCAAGCAGACATCTATGCCTAATGTTAATGCTCCGAGGAGCAACTTTAATTTAGGGCTTGTCTACACTTACATTTTATAGCGCTCTAACTTGCTGGCTCAGGGGGGTAAAAAATTAACCCCCCTGAGTGTAGCAAGTCTGAGCGCTTTAAAGTGCTAGTGTAAACAGGCCCCATGGAGGTGGATTACCAGGAGCGCTGGGAGAGCTCTCTCATGCGCGACCACATTCACACTTCAAAGCGCTGCCGGGGGAGCGTTCCCACGACAGCGCTTTGAAGTTTCCAGTGTAGCCATGCCCTTAGTCTCTGTGTCTACACCCTGCCCTTTCAGAGAATAGAGTTTTACAGAGGCCTGGTGTGGGTGGCCAATGGGAAAGAGGTCAGATTATGGCCAAGGGGAGGAGAGGAGCCAATGCAGGCCTGGAGCTTCTCTTTCCCACAGACCCCCAGTATTCTGTGGCATTGGCAAGCCACACCTCCTAAATTTACTGTCTTTCAGTTAGTTTAGAATGAAACTCTGAGGAGAACCTGATATTCCGGCATGGACATTTCTGTGGGAAGGTACACTATGGCTCTTGGTTAGACATTCTTCCCCTCAGTGCATGTACTCCTGGGAGAGCTAATTTCAGGGTCCTGTCTACACTACTGAAATAACCATATCTATATGAGATGGTGAAACACGTTTGTGAGTGTGCTGTATTCTAAGAACTTTTAACTCTGTTAGAACAGAATCTGTTGTAAGCATGGTAGAGGACTGTATTTTAACTTTCATTTACCTCACATGGTTATAACACACTTTCTTTCCTGTCCACACAGACAAGAAAAACCCATGCTTGGGCCATAACCATGGGTTATGACACTGTTGAAACACGGTTATTTTTGTAGAAGCCTGTGTCTGTGTAGGCATTAAGCAAACTGTTTATTATCTCAGTAGTGTGAGAGCTTCTAAGAAACCTGATCCCTTATTGGGCCTACTTCTCTGCCAAGACTCATGATGATTCAAATTCTGCTGTTATTTACACGTGGGTCACCCTACTAAAGGCACAGGTGTAACTGAAGGCAGAATTTCACTGTGCTGTCCCTCCCCTAGTTTTCCAGGATGGGATATTTACTTACTCATTCTTCAAAACAAGATTTTCCTGTTACACTGCCCATGCTGGAGGATTTAAGCACAGTCTGACTCTTCCTATTGCTATTTTACATGGCAATTTATTCCTATTGCTATTTACACAGTCTGACTATTTACACAGTCTGACTCTTCCTATTGCTATGCAATCAGCTATCATGGATGCAAAGACATACTTTTTCCATATGAAACAGGATCAAACTCAATGGCTTCCATGGAACCAATGGTCTTATTCCAGGTCCTAGTCGACAAGCGGCCATATTACAAAAAAATCAGTATACTAAAAAACATTTTTGACTCAAGTCTATTTGGGATCTTTTAAGAAGATTTTAAAAGTCAAAGAGAAAGGAGCTGGACTTTACCTGAAATGGTGAAATAATCTGTGACCTTTTTAATAATAGGCTTGCGGCATATAACTTAGTCTTCATAGAATCACAGAAAGTAGAAACATCAAGTAATAACTGGCCAAGCTTACAAGGGCTTACCCTCAACTCAATGGCATTTCTCTGTCTGTCTGTGTGTAATGCAATAACTTTTCCTTGCTGCATTGATCAGTTCCAAAATTTCAGGGAATGTTCTAGGCACCAATGGCCAGAACCCTATTGATTTTGGGGGACAATTGGAACATTGACAGAGGTAAAACGGGGGACACCTGGAGCCACTATCATCTGTTGATGGCACCCATTCACACCTTGCAGCATAACAATATCCCCGCTCATCCTCCCAATAGAATGTAACAGGTTGACACTCTGAATGACCCAAGAAAAATAATTGCTCTCCCTAATGGGAGCCTTGGGGCAATTACTCACTAGCAGGAGCAGCCGGAGGGAGAGGAGAGAGAAGCTTCATGTATTCCTTCTTCTTTCCTAACATCCTGTTTTCTTAAAACCTGCTCTAGCTGGGGAAGAGAGTGCACCAGCCACCCATCCTTTCCAATCTGGGGAGAAGAAAAGCGCTTGGGTGGAGGAAGAATGTACACCACCTTTGGCATGCCGTGGGGAACTGGGGACACTAGTGTGCGGGGAAGAGAAATGTGAGAGGAACAAAGCCTCTGGCATGACATGGAGAATGGGGGACCCTGCTGTGAAGAGAGGAGGGAAGTGTGAGGAACAGAGCCCTTGGTATGATGAGTAGAAAATAGGACCCTGACATGCAAGGAGAAGGGCATCCAAAACTGGCAGTGTGGGTTGAGGGGCCCTCGTATAGGGGATGGGGAAAGAGGGGCAAGTGAGGCACCTCTGGTGGTGGTGGGAACTGGGGACCCTGGAAGTGCAGATTGGGGGCATACAGAACCCCTGGTAGGGAGTGGAGATTGAGGAGAGTTCCAGGGAGCCTCTGAAATAGAGGGCAATGGGAACATTGCACACAGGGAGCTGGTGGGGTGGAATGGAGGAATGGAAGCAGCCCTGGGTGTGTTCAGTAAATTCAGCAGCCTGCAGAAGCTATGAAGTATGCACCTGTCTGTTAATAATCCCTAGTATGATGAATTATAGAATTGCTTTAATTACATGAGGCTCATCGGATAAATCTGAATACATTATTATAATCATAGTATGGATACATTCTAAATGAGATGGGATCTGGATACATTCCTAGCCGGATCCTGACTATTTGTTACTTTGAGTAGGTAGGGTTTATACTTGACCATATTTTATTTGGGTAGTTTGAGATAACTTTTAATGTACTTGAGTGAAGGATGAAATGGGAATTCCATCTGGTCTCTAATGAACCACTTCAGTGCTGTGGAACTTGCTAGGAGCAGTCCATGGAGCAAAATCTACCCCCCATTGATACCACATGCACATTGCTACTGGAGAGCTTTTGGAGGATTTTGGGTGCTTTAAAAAATGATGCTTTCTTGTGTTGCAGAACAGGAACTGCAGTGGAACTCATCAGCAAAGCAGTCACATTACTATATTGTTAAAATTTAATCCCTTCATGTTGTCTATAGCTGGCTCTTGCTTTTGGTTTTCAGAAACTCTTGATTCTCCTTTTTACACTTTTTATTTTTACCTGTTTCTATTTTGATGCTGCCATACAGAGGTAAGCAAGTGTAGATATTTGGTCCACCCACACTATGTGGAACATGCACAAGTGAGGTACAAATACATTAGTAAATACCAGGGGCGGCCCTAGACTAGCTGCCAGCAACTGGTGCCCTAGGCGAACCATGCAATCGGCGCCTCCAAGCTCCAAGGGCAGATCTAGGCTGAGGTTTTTGGTAAACTGGGAAATATTTTGCCCCTTTTTTTTCTTTTAATGTTTTTAAGCATTTTTTTTTAAACAGAGGCTTAATTATTTGGTTTGTCCATCCGTCCATCTCTCCAACCAATGTTTCTGAGATCAGATAAAATAGAGACACAACATTTTCAGAATAGATTTGTACACGACAGCTAGATGATATTTCAGTCCGATTCAAATAAAAATGCATTAAAATTTTAAATTTTTATTATTACAAATCCAAAATCATCCATTATGCTATCCTGCTTTAACTGCCATTACCACCGCATCCAATATAGAAAGAAATAAGAAAACTCTTCAATGAACTTTAACCTGTATTTACAAAACACTCTGAATAAAAAACACTCTGTGCTCTTAAAACATGACTTTCTTGCTTTAAGTTTTGAAAATTCAGTCACTAGTTCTTTTAGATCCAGTTTTCCAGCTATTTCATGCTCTATTGACATTGTGGCAAGTCCAACAAGTCTCCCTTGCACCATTGTTGAACGCAGATGTTTTTATCAATTTTAACTTTGAGAAGCTACGTTCCCCACTAGCTACAGAAACTGGCAAAGTTAAAAGAATGCGTAGAGCTATAAAAATGTTTGGAAAACTGTGTTTATTTTCACAAACAGACTTCAGCACTTCTTCAGGAGTGGAATGTTTCCTAAGTCGTCTTGAAAAAGCCTGAAGCTCACTTCACAAATCTGTAGCATCAATGTCTTTTCAATTTTCATGAGTCAATGCCGACTCCATTTCTCTTATCTGTTTTGCTGTTTTCTTTTGCAAGCTGTGGATATCATATAGAAAGCCAAATACTGACTCTAGCTGCTGCATCTGTTGAAATCTTTTGTCAACTGAGTGAATAGCAGTATCAAGGACTGTGAAGTAGAAATTCACTCTGAACCTTTGTTTTGGGTTCTGAATGGTGGGTGTGTCTCGTCCTTCATACGAAAACTAATGTCTCTTTTGCCGAATGCGAACTGGCTCTGGTTCAAATTCTGTCGGAAAGTCTATTTCTTCAGCAGGCTCGAGAGAATGTACCAGTGTTCTTTTGAACCCTTCCTCACTTCTGAATTCCTCCAGAATATTTTTAGTTTGCTGCAGTTTTTGAAGAGCAGAATGTATGTTCAAGTTCTTTTCCTGAAGCTGCTTACTAGTGAGGTTAATCTCAAAAAGGATATTATACCACAAAATGAGTGAAGTCACAAATTTGAACTTGGAAAGGCCATTTGCAAGAGCTTCTGCATCTGAACGTGCCATATTGCCAGATGATCCAGTAAAGGTAGCATCATCAGAAATTTCAATTAGGGCATCATAAACGTTTCCAAGTTCATAGTGAAGAGGCTTCAAAGCATCAATGCAACTCTCCCATCTTGTCTGTGGTTTCACAGTTAGAGAATTCACATGCGAGTCAGAATCTCCCAACGGCGTGTTGAGCCTGAGAAAAACACATAAACACGTTGTACCAGGTCAAAGAAACTGCTTGCCTCCAAACAGCATCTAGCAGCATCATTCACAACCAAATTCAGAGAATGCGCACTGCAAGGAACGAAAAAGGCCCTAGAATTGATTTCCATCATTCTCCTTTGCACACCATTGTCTTTACCCTTCATATTACTCCCATTATCATAGCCTTGGCCACGTACATTTTCAACAGATAATGACATTGTTTCAAGCTCTTGTAGAATAGTTTCAGTCATAAATGCTCCAGTCATCTCCTTCAGTGGTACAAAACCCAAAAAATGTTCCTTTATGAGCACTTCAACATTATCTTCATCTGCAGACTTTTCCATATCCACAAAATGAATGATCGTCATTTGTTCAACATGACTCACATCTGGTGTACAGTCCAGTATTATTGAAAAGTATTTTGCAGAATGGGCAGCTTCTACAATTTTCTTTTTAATGGCATTTGCTAGGATTTGAATCAGTTCATTCTGCATATTTTTTCCTAAGTAATGAACCTGTGTTTCATGATCAGTTATTTTACGTAGATGCTCCTTCATGACTGGATCAAACAAAGCTAGGTATTCAACAAATTTTAAAAAGTTTCCATTACCTGGAGTGTATAATTTTTCATTTCTACCNATAATTATACAGCCCGAATAACGCTAAGGTTTAATAACGCTTAAAGATACTCACATTTTGGATTTATAATGCTGAAAGACGTTATTCTTTATTCTTTGGCACCAAGAAACACAATTTTCCACAGTATTTGCTCGATTCTTAACCATCTACCTGCAACGTGTGTTAAAATGACTGTTTGACATGTATCAACTCGCGATATCTCCGCTCTACATGAATTTCTGGCTATGCGACCTTGATATATATTCGAGTTAGGTGTCACTAGCATTGCAGCTCTTGCAGGGGGCGGATGTGTTTCATTGTGGCTGAGTTACTGCTTATCAAAATTGCGGAGTGGTTCATCTAGGTCGCAAATTGAAAAAAATATCGCTAAAATATTATTTATTTTTGCAGTAAATAAAAGATTTGACATATTAATACATTCTCAGAAATGTAGAGAAATGAATTATAATTCATATTCCCTCCGTATGCATATGGGAATTGAAATAATGACATCTTTGTTATTTTATTTGTATTTTTTTTCATCTTTTTTTTTTCTTTTTCTTTTTTTTTATTTGATTTTTTCCCTCGAATTTGGCGCCACATTTAACTTGGCAACCTAGACGACCGCCTAGTTCACCTATATGGATGGGCCATCCCTGGTAAATACATGCACAAGTACCATATTTGGCATCTTTGGAATCATGACTTGTAATAATGGGCCTAGTACCGCACTCTTTACAAAGACAAAAATCTTGTTAACTCCCACTGGGACTTTGAGTAGAGACTACTGCATATAGCTTTATAAACATGTTTCTCCTCTGTCTTGCACCTTTTATAGTCTTTTACACCTGTGCAAAGTGCATATCAATCCAAATGATAATGTTTTATGTTTTACAACCACTCTGCAGCATCGGTCTGCGACTACACAAGGTGTAAGGCAGTGGCAAACCAGGCCCTACATTTTCAAATATTAACTAACTACTCCTCACAACATCCTTAAGAGGCAATTAAGGACAGGACATGTAATTTTGCAGGTATTAGCATATAGGTACTTTATGGATATAGGAGGATGTTTGGTATATTTGATGTGTATACATATAACACTTTAGACAGGTAAGTATAAGCATGCAGCTCTGTATGTATCACATAGTACAAGGGTATAATACAAATATATAACTGATAGACAGATACATCTTTAGTATGGCAAGAGGGATACACTATCTTTGTATCCTTTGTGATCCGTGATGGGTTTGTATATATTGTTATGGTAGTCCGGTCTTCCAAGTTCTTTTCTTAGTGTGAGCAAATGTTCAGTCTTGAGATGACATATTTGTTATTAATTTTGTTCATGCAAAGTTTTGGGCAGAGGGAGCTGTGTGAGCTGCAAGAGAGTTTGCTCTCTTCCTTGGCCTCTGATTGGAGTCAGTTGTTGGGGAAGAGTTGCTCCACAGGAACCGGGCACTGGCATTGGGCTGAGAATCCTGAAAGATGAGATCGTTCTGCGTGCTGTATAAGATCACCACTGTTTCAGGACTTGTATATGTGTGTAAATAAAACAAATTACACTTAGAGCATATCCAAACTCCATGTGACTGATTTCTCCTCCACTTGGAAGCCAATCTGCAAGGCCCCTCACATCTGCTAATGTTCATTATATGGGAAACTATATTTTAGATGTGTTTGTCATGTCACTATGTGTTTTTTCTCTCCTTTATTTTACCAACTTTCATATGTGTATTGGTTGTTTTGCCCAAAGTCTATAACAGCTGAAAAGATCTATTGTAGAAGAGTAAATGAAAATCAGTTAATAACAAGTGATCATTAGAATACTGAGAGACAAGGTGGATGAAGTAATATATTTTATTGGACCAACTTCTGTTGTTGAAAGAGACAAGCTTTAAAGCTACACAGAGCTCTTTGTCAGGTGACCTGTGTGTAACTTGAAAGCTTGTCTCTTACACCAAAAAAAGTTGGTTCAACAAAAGGTATCATCTCACCCACCTTGTCTCTCTAATACCATGGAACCAACATGGCTTCCTAAACACTGCAAACATTAGAATCCTGGTTTGTTCCATTGGGTGCTTTAGCTCTGCAATATAAAATTATTGGATTATAAAATGTACACCCATAAGACATCTCTGGTTTGGTAAATCCTCATGTGAAAGGCCAAGAAAAAGAGAAACATCTTAATTTTGAGAAAAAGGCATCAGGAGAGAGCGTGAGAGAAGGATAAAACTTGTTTTAGGGTTAACGTGGATAACAAATTAATTTTCTAAGCAGAACTAGCCCCTCCAAAATTCTATTCTACTATGTCATAAGTCCCCTATTGCTAAAGCTCACTCTTATGACTCCTTCCTCACTGACTTTGGCAGCAATCAAGTAAGGTCCTGCTGTGAAAGTTGAACGTGGCTTTTAAAAGGAAAAAGCAGCATATCATATGCCTATTTCCCCTTGTCAACGACGCTGAAAACTTCCACATTTCAATAAAGCAATTGTGAATTGTCAGCATCTCTAATGCAACCCATTCAGCATAGTGAAATCTCGAGCTGCATGGAAAATTGCTGGCTCTTCCCTTCCAGTGATGTCACACTTTCCCCATTCCATCGTCTTTCATTTTTCCTGTGGGAGCGGCTCCTGGAGCCATTATGGAGGCCACATCTCATAACTGGCATCTGGATTATTCTTGAATTCGTATAGTATCAGCTACATACACTCCAATGATCAGCAAGACAACTGGTTTAATCATGGTATCATTCAAGAGATGAATCAGAAGGTCGTCCTGTGGCAGCAAGAAATTAACAACCACATGTCTGGCATTGGGTCTCCAATGTTTGCGTCAGTTTGCGAATCAACCTTGCTGCCTGTGTTCACACTCTAAATGCAGCCCTAGAACCAGGGCACTATGGAAAGCATGATTTTTGCAGTGTTTAAGGTAAGCTGAAATAGGCCATTCTTGAACCCAGATGAGTATCCACACAGGGTTTGCACCTGTTTTGTTAAACCAGTGTAAATGTGTTTGAAGATAAAGGATACAATTTTCAAAAGAGCATAAGAGTGATTTAAGAGTTTAAATCCCATTTCAGAAGTCACTTAGGCACTTATCACTGATTTTGAATGAAAGTTTGGCTCCTAAGTGCTTCTTGAAAATGGGACTTTGGTGCGTTTGAAAATATTACCCAAGGCCTTAATCTGCTAAAAAATTGATTTAGCTAAAATGACCTAAAAGCGTTTACATGCAAACTTGCACCCAGTTAATGTGTAATTAAACCAGTGCAAAACCCCGTGTAGACACTATTATTTTGTTTTTACAGCTTATATTGAGTTAGCTTAAGTCAAATCCTTACCAATTTGAACTAAACTAATAAACTGAAATAAATGAATCTACATAGGGTTTTGCACAAGTTTAACTAAACTTTTTTAAAGCTATTTAATTAAACTGTTGCAACTTCCTCATGTAGACAAGTCCTTAGGCTTGCTCCAAACTGGTTTATATTAGATGACATGATGCTGACAACTGTCAGTGGCTGATGACTGTACTTCCAGTGTTGCTAATAGTGGTGCAGCTGATATCAACTATCAGTGTTATCAACTATAGGAATTTTTTCAGATGTTTCCCTGGTGCAGATAAGCCTTAGTGGAATGAAAGCCATATACAAGGATCTGAAGTCATTTGGAACTTGCATCCCATTTTCCCTTTATCCAAATTAATCATTAGTAATGGGTTCCACAGGATTCAAGTATGGGCATAATAAACTGTCACTGGAAATGAGATAGTGTGACGTCCTGCACACTGCCGGGAGATCTAAGTAATGACTGAAGCGATCTTTCCAGGTGCTACTCACTGGGGTGCAGGTCTCCACAGGTGAATTGTCTATGTTGAATAGAAGGGTCAAGATTTACACTGCATTATAAAACAATTCAGTTTGTCTATGCAGATGGTACAAAGTCATGTTATAAGCATGTTTTTGGGTTGGGTTTCAATCCTAAAAGCAAGTTCATCCTTGATATAACTCCATTGATTTGAATGAGTTTAGTCCTAATCTTTACAGGCTCTGTCTACCTAGCCAAGACAATCTGTGCTAACATGATTGAGGTGCTAGAACACAATTCCCTGACACACTCAATCTGACTGTGTAGAGGGATCTATGATTCCATGACAAAACTAAAACAACATCTGTAAACAAGAGTCTGCCTCCTGAAAGAAAGGGGAAAAGATAAAACAGTGGTATCATTTAACTTTGCTTGGAAACCTAAAGACCAGAGCTCGTAATGAACGCAAGTAATTAGTCACAAGAATTTAGTAATTCAGACCACACAGCTTGTTTCTAAGCAATTTATTATAGTTAAAATCAACAATAGTGTAACCCAAACAATTTTTCCCTGGGAAAAGGCAATAATTCATTCCAAATTCATAACGTTGTGGCTTATTCAAGGAAAAATTTGCGGCCCAACATCATTGAATCAAATGTTATAGGTCTTAACGTATATAAGGAACAACCTGAACAGGGAGGACTAAAGGGTTCATAACTGACCATATACTTCACTTCATAATTGCCAATGAAAAGCAGGAATTTTATAAATCACAGACCAGGTCAATAACCTGAAAGTTGATGTATATTAACAAGTCATCAGGGCAAGGGCACACAGAGAATATCCTCCAGTTTATGAACAGGGAACAAAAACAAAGTGCAGAACCAGTTAAAATATTAAACAAATACTGTAAATACTGCTGCTAATTTTCCATAGGTCTCTTTGGAAAACAATTCTGGAGGCGTCATTGCAAATTTGGATGCAAATTATACCCAGTGTAGCCCTGTCACACGCACTTGTCTCTACTATAACCTTGATCTCCTGTCCACTGCTCCTCTCATTTGTCTATTTATTCACATTTTGTATTTTGTTGTCTAAATCTTTGATTGTGAGCTTTGTGGAGTGGGTCTGTCTTTGTGTAATTTGTTTCGTACAATGAGGCCCTAACCACTGATTGGGGTCACTACTACAACAGAAATGAGTGATCAGCCAGTTATTTTCCTAGCTTACCTCTGCTCCCCATGTGACCATCTGTATCCCTATGTTCACCCTTTTTACAAGACTAGGATACATTTTGTACAAAGCGTGCCTTGTGAGGTATCATGTGAAAACTCATCATTTGCTGATCATTATTGTCCTAGTAAAATATGTGTGGCAACACTGTATGTAAAGTTATAAAATACTGTTGTATAACATTATTGAGACATGCTCCAAGTTTAGAAAAGCAGCCATAAACCATTTCCTTAGAGACAAAAGGCAAATTGACACCTCAGCCAGTCAACAAAATCAAATGGATCATCACCTTGTTAAGCGGCCATTTGTTGGCAGGAAAAACAGTCTGAGTAAGAAATCTACATTTTGGCAGAGAAAAAGCTGGCAGTTTCCATCCTCACAGACTTGCTGTCTCCTGAGCCCCAGCTGGAGATGATTCTCAAAGAAGAGGAAAGGATATACGAATGTAGAACAGATGCCCCAAATCACTCCTCCCTTTCTCTCTGCTCAGTGCTCACACCATCAAAAACATCAGAAGGACAAGGAAATTAACACCGAATTGGGGGAGGGATCCTGGCTGAAAGGAGTACAGCCAGTCAGACTGCTAGAGCATGTGGTGAGAGAAACCTTTTCTTTGAATTAATTTAACTTGTTAAGTTAGATATAAATTGCATTTTATCTTTTATTTTCTAGTAACCAATTCTAACTTCTATGCCTTATTACTTGTAATCACTTAAAATCTATCTTTCTGTAGTTAATAAACTTGTTTTATTATTTTATCTAAACCAGTATGGTTTGGATTGAAGTGTTTGGGAAACTTCATTTGGGATAACAAGATTTGTGCATATCATTTTCTAATAATGAAATTACAGACTTTATATGAGCTTGTATTGTCCAGGAGGGTGCTAGGCACTATAAGATGCACATTTCTGGGCAACAGTCTAGGACTGGGAGTTTGCTGGTGTTGTCCGGCAGTGTAATTCATGGCTGGCTGGCTATCGCACTACAGAATAGAGCTGGGAGTGATTTACATGCTGAATGCTAGGTGTGTGTGAGCAGACCAGGAGTGGTTGCTCTCACAGTGAAGCAGTGTAAAAGGCACCCCAGATGGGAGAATTGAGGGGATACAGCTGTTCAACAGTCCAGATTGTACCCTGGGGAATGTCACACCCACAATCCCAAATTGTGGTCCACTAACTATTGGCAGCTTGTGGAGCATTCACTGGTGGTTGGCAGAGAACTAGGTAGTCACATGGGGCTGGCTTCTCCTCCTTGTTTCAGCTGCTTTTACAGATGTCCACTCTCTTTAGTGCAAAGACGTCCCTGAGAAGAATGCAGGTCTGACCTGCACTATTTCTACCTGGTGCGCTCTGTCTGTACACATCTTCAACTTGCATATGTACCAGCAGTAGGAAGCAAGCAGAGCAAATGGGCTGCTGAAAAGATACAGCGCAGGATGGCAGGTAGTGGAATGAAATGGAGAGCTAGTGGGAGATTATTTCCAGTTACTGTGAATGAGATGCTGCCAGTGCACAGAAGCAATGGGAAACTAGGTGCAAAGGGGTAGAAATCCACAGAAGAGAGAAAGCAGTGACTCCATAGCTTGCTACCTTTGAAATCCCATCCTTGTATAAGCAGCTGATGCTCCTCATGCTTTGTGGAATGCAGAGCCAGAGCACATCTGCTGTATGCAACCAATGTGGAGGGGGCATTGTAGTCTCCAGTATGGTGCCTGAACGCTCTGTGTTGATGGACCTATTTCTGACATGAATACGGTACGAATGTGATCTGCTACAGCAAGTTTAATGTTAAGGGCCAATTTTTGCTATTATTACAACTGAGTCCGTACTAGTTGCCCACAATGGGAACCACTGGATGGCTCAGCCCTTTTGAAATTAGGCTGATTATTTAGATACCTAAATATGGATTTAGGAGCCTAACTTCTGGTATGAAGTTTTGAACACCTTGGCCTCAGCTTTTTGGGTAAGCATGGCCAATCTTACAGCTTCTTGTGCCCCCAATTATAATGGATTTTAATGACCACAGTTGGCATCTAGTATGGAAAATTTAGCAAATGTATTGCCCCTTCCATGCTGGTGACTGGTAACTAAAGTGAAATGTGGTGTAGGTATCTTTGAATCTTTGCTTGAACTTTATTAAAAGACTTAACTTTTGTGGAGAAAAATCCTCAGTGGAACATAATACATTATACTCTTTATGATAGTATGTGATAAATTCTCCAGCAATGTTTCCTAATGCAAAATGCTTTAAAACAGAAAAGCCAACTTTCTAACAGCTCACTAGCCATGAGGAGCCAAATCCTGCAAACAGTTACTCATGCATGTGCAGTTACTTACTTGTGGAATCCCACTGATTTCAAAGGTGAATAATAGCAATATGTGCACTGTATGCAGGACTGGGGCCCTGCATGATAAATCTGGCCTCAGAAGATGATTTTAACAGTACTTCCTCTTGGACTACAGTAACAATGAAAAAGTGTTTATGGAGATAATCACCCAGTATTATTGATATTATAGATGGGCTGTGTGTATAAATTATTTAATAATAAAGTACTAGTATCTAAGTTTCATTTCCTTATGAGCTGGAATACTGAAGATTGATTTCCTTGTTGCATGGACATATATCATGCAGTTATGTTAGCCCTGCAATAAAGTAACTGATGAACTATATCACTGATCTCTCAACAGTCTCTTCCTAAATTTTCAAGTCTAAAATGTTTAACTTGAGAAAGTTTCTATTCTTTGCTTAAAATGCCACTGTAACTATAAAGTCAAAAGTAACATAAATAGAAAAAATAAACACTAGGAATGTTACACTTAGAAATACTTAATCTTTTAAAGGCAAAAATTAAGGTAATGTACATAAACTTCATACATCCTTACAGCTCTGATCTGACAAACATCCGCTGGTGTAAAGTCCCAAAGGGACCATACACTAGTGATGTATGTTACAGCAATCACTAGACTATTCTAATGTCAGGGCTGGCTTAGGCTGGCTCCCTGATACCCCCTTCCATACACACACACATACACACTGATCAGAACTCAGATGTAGGAAAGAAACTAGCACCATCAGTTTTAAAACCTAATGACACATCTCTGGGAAGTGCTTTGGCCTGGGGAGTTGTAAAGCTCTATGGGAAGATATTAAAAAGAAGATTTATGACTCTTAAAATGATCCATGTTCTCTTTGCTCTGTGAGGCTGGAGCTGGTTCCTTGCCACTCTGTTAAGCAAAACAAACTGAATAGTAAACAACAGCCCTGGCCTTAGAGCACTGGCCTTGTAAACTAGCGGTCACAAGGTCAAACCTTCATCTTATTTGAAAATGCATCACCAGCGTCCCTAGCTTTAAAATGTCAGGGCACATTTTATTAATCTTACTGCATCTTTTTAAGGCCCGAGATTTAACAAATGGTGTGAAGCTATGCTATGCCTGTTCTCATTTTCAAAGTGACATCCATAGTCATTGTCTATAGAAGATTAATTTTATGGGCTGGGTCCTCTGTCTCAACTGTTGGTCAACTTTTTATTTTGGTGAGGAAAAACACCATTGATCAAACTCCCCTCTGGGCTAGTTTGTCCATTGACCTCCTTGTAGTCACCCAAGGGGTGAATTTGGCTCTGGGAGGACATGAGCTGACTAATGAAGATGTTGACAATTGAGAGAAGGATGACACAACAATTTTAAGAGCTTGAAAAAGCAAACACTATGTCTGTAGTGGTGCCACAAGCCCCCTCTGAAAATAGATCTCTGGCTAGTTGAAACTGTGACATTATAGGAAAGTCCATGCAGTACAATTTTTATTTGGGGGAATGGGATTGCTTCCATGATAAACTTTGAATAAAAGGAGGAGCTGTAGTCATGTACTCTCATTAGTGCATGATGATAACACCCAGTCATTTTATTATTTTAATTTCCTTCTCTTGGCAAATTATTTGAAAACTTTTGTAAGGACTGCAGGTGTTATGCACAATGCTGTATGCCTGAGCGCACATTAAAGAGAAGCAACTATTGAAAGCAAGGCAGAGTTTGTACAGTCTAGTGAAAACTGACACACTGCATTGCAGCATCTATGGTTGGTGAGTTCCCAGCAAAGATAGTTATACTGGATCTTGACATTGTAAACAAAGGTTTGCAAACCCTTTTTAATCAAGGATATGTAATATGTCATTTTCTTTCCTTTTCGGGCTGGTGGAGCAGGAGTGCGTAGAGTAGAATTTTGATCTTGCCATGTGTTTTAGTGGCATATTCATGCTCCATCTTTGGTAGAAAACCAGGCATCCAAAAACTAAAGCTGAAATAATTACTCCCATTGTGTCAAAGAAACCCCACCCAGACCCTATTCATCAAAGGTTGCCTCAGCATAGCTTTATAAACAGAACATCTAAATCTCTATAAACTGCCACTGATGATCAAGCGTGAAACTAGCTCTGAAATATAAGGCAAATTAAAATTCTCATGGTCTATGCAGAGAAAAGAAGCCAAGTGAACATTAGGCAAGAAACATTGTCTTCTAGAAAAGTGGGAGAATGATTCCAAATGACTGGGCACTACTGCATAAATACCTGAAGTATTTATAGTGGATGTGTTATGCCTCTGGACACTGGAGTGATTGTTCTACTTCGTGTTTGTCTTTCCTTACATGAAGCATTTGAAACAAACGGCACCAGAGTTCTATTTAATGTCAAGAAAACAAGCTTCTCCTCACACAGGTATCTCCAGTTAAAGAGCCGGAGATGCCACTATGGAATGTTTTTGATAGCCCGGTACCAAAGATGCAAGGACTTAAGATACTCAAGTCCTGGTCTACACTACAAACCTATGTCGGTATAACTATGTCACTTAAGAGGCGTGGATTTTCCACACCCCTGAGCAACGCAGTTATACTGTCCAAACTCCCAGTGTAGACAGCACAATGTCAACGGGAGGGCTTTTCCCATCGACGTAGCTACCATCTCTTGGAGAGCTGGAGTACCTACACTGATGGGAGATTTCCCATCGATGTAGGTAGCGTCTTCACTAAGCACTACAGTAGCAGAGTTGCACTGTGTAGACAAGCCCTTAGCACATACATAGCACTTTTCATCTCCAAGTGTTTTTTCAAAGATGTTTAAGCATTATTAGATCCAGTTTACAAAGAGGGTTAATGAAACCCAGAGGCCAAATTCTTCCATTAAAGAGACAGGTGCAAACTTGGAATAAAACAACTGAGTTCAACAGAGTAACTCTGGCTTTACATTGGTGTCACCAAGAGCAAAATTTGGCCCAGCAAGGTTTAAAGGACTTGCCCATAGTTAGTCTATGACAGTTGGGAATTGAATCCAGCTCTGATTACTCTCAGCTTTGCACTTCACTGCTCCTGTAATGGCAACATTCAGTATCCAATCAGCCCTGGTCAATACTACAAATTTATGTTAGTATAATATCGCTCAGGCATGTGGAAAATCCACAACCCTGAGCAACGCAGTTATACCAACCGAACTCTCAAGTGTAGACTGTGCTATGTTGATGGGAGGGCTTCTCCCACTGACACAGCTATCATCTTGGGGAGTTGGAGTACCTACACCAATGGGAGCTCTTCCATTGACATAGGTAGCATCTTCACTAAGCGCTACAGCAGCACTGCAAGTGTAGACAAGCCCTTACTCTTCACCTATCTAATGTGGATACACTTAGCTGTGATATAGAACATGAAAGGAAAATGCCTAACTACTCAAAAAATTGAAAACATTATACAAATCCATTTGCATGAAAATAGTCATGTGGCAGGGTGGACCAGGCCTGCCGGTGGCCTTGAGGCCCTGCCAGACCCTACTCCAGAAAAGGGCAGTGGAGAGGGTCTTCCAAGCTGCCTAGAGTGGCTTTGTGGGACACAGCCAATCAGAAAGGGGCTGCAAGGAGCAACCAGTAAGGGCCTAGCTGGCCTCTATAAAAGGAGCTACAGGGGCAGTTTGAGATCAGTTCCATATTAGAGCTAAGGAATGTGGATGGTGTGCCTGACTGGCTGAGGGAGCCACAGGTCTTCAGACAGAGCAGTGCTGGCAGAGATTGGAGGTAGCAAGAAGGAGCTCTGGGCTGGTGGGTGGAACTCAATCAGGACAAGGCCCTGAGGTGAGGGTGAAGAACATACTGGGGCTGTGGCCCAGGAAATCATAGCAGCAATGCAGCTTGGTTAAATGAACATGGCAGATGGCTGCTATCTTTCAGGTCCCTGGGCTTAGACCTGAAGTAGAGGGTGGGCCCAGGTCCTGTCCCTCCAGCCTCTGGGAAAGTGACCTGAATTTGGATGCACCCCAGAAATAGAACTGAACTTTTAGTGGCCCAGCAGGACAGGTGGGGCTTGAAAGGGCCAGAGAGGGTGAGGACATTAGCTCCAGGGAGGGAGTCCTGGAGTATTGCTCGGTACCAGGGCTGAGGCTATTTTAAAGCCTGCCAGACTAATTAAGGGCCTGAGCCCAGGGAGGGCTACAGGGAAAGAAAGGCCAACTGAGGGGTACTGGGATAGGCCCCCGGTCAGACCGTTTCTTTGGAAGGAATTTTTATTTCACATACAGTGTGTGGCTCAACTGGAGGTCTGAGTCACTGAAGACCCACCACAAACAGACAGTGCATACAGGCGCACACTCTCTGGCGGGGGGTGCTCATGAGAGGTGAGTGTGACCCTATTACAGGTTATAATATATTAGTAAAGAATGTAGAATTTATATTCCTTATAACTATTATAGACTATAGGATTCCCTTGGAAGAAATAGTTAGCTGAAACTTTGGGAAATTTATGTTCATTTAAAAATAAAAAAAGTCTGGACATGAATCAAAACCAACACCCCTTTGGGGACACTTGAAACCCAGATTCAAGCTCATTTCTGGCTTATTTGTTGTCTAGTTTCACAAAGTGCTATCTAATCAGAGTCTTGTTATGACACAGGAATTAAACACCCCAAGTTTGCTATGGTTGGAACTACTTGGGGAATTTTGTCACTTGTTGCTATTATTCAAGAGTCTAGCAATTTATGACTTTCTTCTACCCGTCAAGCATTGGTTAGTAAAAGGAACTACTGAATGTTTATTGGATTTGTCTTACACAATGCCCCTCCCCCCAACACAAAGTCTACTTCCAAGGAAAACTGCACCCATTTTATCTAGCACTGTACTTAAAGTTCATATAGTTAAGAATCAATGTGTGCTGTGTTCATATTTAATTACACATTAAGGCAAAAGGCCTGATTGCTACACCCCTTACATCAATGTAAAATAGGGATAACTCACCTGAACAAAACAGATGAATCAGACTCAATTTTTTTTATTACAATTGGCATCTATGCCCCTTAACCTCTGGAGACTAGGGGCAGATCTACCCTACAAATAAAACAAACCCTGTGTAGATTCAGCTATACCAGCAACGCAGCTAGGGTGACCAGATGTCCCGACTTTATAGGGACAGTCCTGATATTTGGGGCTTTTTCTTATATAGGCTCTTATTACCCCCTAAACACAGCCTTGTGCCAGCATAGTTTGTCATACAGGGGAGGTGGTTTAACTACATCCACAAAATAACTAGTTTTGCCAGTACATGTTGCATCTTCGCTAGAGGGCTTTGGCTGAGTGGCTATACTGGAATAGCTGTACCAGCAAAACCTTTTTAGTGTAGATTAGCCCCGGCGCTCAAATCCCACTTCAGACAAGAGTGAAGCTCTTCTGGTTGGTCTAGGTCTTGTCCTCGGTAGACATTTTTCTGTCACAGAACTACCCCACAACTTGGCACAATTGTCAGTCTCTTCCTGTTTTGGATTGGGACTTTAATACATTGGTGTGGGGAAGCTTACACAACACAAGCCTGCTTGAACTACAACTTTGTCCAGTACCCATGTAACTTTTTAAGATTTTTTGTTCCTAAATGGAAGCCTTTTCACAACCCAATCACTTAGCAGAGAAGTAAAATGCACAGTAAAATTGGATTATCCTGTTATCTTCAGAACAATGTTAAATGATGTGTAGTCAAAATACATAGAGACTAACATCTTAATTCCATTACCTGCCAACACGTCAGTCTCTTAAGAGACACGTTATTCTGAACCAGAGTCACTGGCAATCTGATACTGCGGGGCCAATACTTTTTTATCCCAGACCTGGTGGCAAGCATTTTTGGAGTAGACTTTCACAGCTTTCCTTTTACAAAAAGGAGTAAAGTGGACAGTGGCCCTTTGTCCACAACTTCACTAGACAATGGGGAGAAGCAGGTGAAGATAAATAATACTTCTCAAACTCAGGTCAACTAACCCTTTCCATTCTTGGCCTTTCTGTGCCTGTCTTTTACATTATAAATTCCTTAGGAAAGCCACTGTTAATAATATGTCATCACTTAACACAATAACAATATGCTGCAAACTTTAGATTTAATAGTGTGCTTCAAATGAATCATTTCGTAACTTAGTTAGGCCTAAACTTGGACCAAACCATGTTATAAATGCATTAAGGCACTATACTGTAGTGGTATGCATTTATAGCCCAGTTCGGTCCCATCATCTACAAACGCAATCCATGTTATTAAATGGCAGCAGCACTGTCATAGTTAAATACAGTACCATTTAGCATAGATGGGGCGTAAGAATGCATGAAGATATTTTAGGGCCTGTCCACCTTAATGTCTTTGCAACCAATTTATGGCATACTCATCTGACCCAACTTACAACAGGCACAATTTTGTTCACATGGCAGGTTTTTCCACAGCACAGTCATGTAACACAATCAGGTAGTGTGCGGGGACTGGCCCAGGATCTCAAGGCATGCACCTCTACCTGAGCTCAAGGATCCGGTCCATTAGCACAGAGCCAGTAGCAAACTCAAACTTCTCTATGTGGCCTAGTTACAAGAGAAGGACAAAAAGCTACACTGATAGTGTGGATTACATGTGCACAAACCAACTTTGTGAGTCTGTAGCCCATGGGTGAACGTTATACATCCCCTTTGTGCCCAATTCACAGAGGTATGAGTAATTAAAAGCCCCTAATTACAGAACTTTAGCTCTATCTGGAGCAGCTCATGCTCTTAGTGCTGAAGCTCCCTGGTTCCATGCCTGGTGTGTCAGCCAAGAGGGCATCCATCACATGGCTACAATTACATTGATGCCGAACTATGTTTCTATCAGTGCATTGAGGAAAAATCTGGGCCGTTGTGACATAATGCCTCAAAGGTACAGACTGCCTGGAGGATGTGCCCTCAAAGCAGCATCAATAGCACATGGTTCAATGGATTCCGGGACGGCCTGCTGCACACAGAGCTGGGAGGAAAGAGGACATGGCAAACTGGTTACACAAAAATAATGAGGGGGTCCAATCTGCACAGCAAATTAACAGTATTATGAACTAGTTTCAGGAAGATAATCCTATTCTAGCCCAGGACTCTAGAGAAAGGGATGCCATGTAGCTACCATGGTCAGTAACAGAGTATTCACCATGTTGCATGTGAATCCAAACATATTACAAGCTTAGTAGTGTAGACAGAACCTAAGTAGTTCAGACCTAAATTGCATTTGGAGCTAGACTGTAACTTTACAATCTGTCCTGAATAAAGGGCAGGGTGTAGCTGCTCTGCCGCAGGAGCAGACCTGAGAACAAACCATGACTCATGATTTCCCCCCCCCCTGCTCTGGGGAAGGAGTAAGCTAATTCAATTTTTCATAGAGCCCTTGGTTCCTCCCTAGCTGCCTGAGTAGCAAAGGGTTGGGGTGTGGGGGTGGAGCCAACTCCATGCTTCCTCTCCAGCTACCTATTTGCAGCAGGTTGTGTCACACCAGTAGCCAGGGTGCTCCCCAGAGAGTCACAATTTGAGCAGGCTTAAGCAGGAGATTGAGAAGGGCCCTATACCATTTTGCTCCCTTGAGAGGCCTAGCAAGGGCTGTGACTACATAACCTTTGGTGCAGTTACTCTGATGCTCACTAAAATAGTAAAAGCAATTCCAAAGAATTTTGTATGTTTCATTCTGAAGCTGCTATAGCCAAAGATCTGTATTTCCTCAGCACACTTGTTTTGCCAGACAGCCTCACTAGAGCAGTCTTCAAAACTCACCAATATTAGAACCTGGGGGAGGCAAAATATTTGCATTGTGAGTTCACAGGTAGAATCCTTCACACAAAGATGTAGCCCTTTGTCCATCTTTCTTTACATGTGACATTTCTTCTCCCACCCCCACACTTGTGCAAATTCACTTTCTCATCAGGTGGGAAAGTTACAGTTGGACAGAACCTAGAGGGGAAAAAAATACATAAAACTCTAAGACCACAACACCTACACTCTACCTCGCTCATTCTGTAGCTCTCTGGGCATATCTACACTGCAGTCCTAAGCTGACCAGTGGTAGGTTGACTTACAGCCACCACAGTAAGTGATGTCCACGCTACCCTCCCGCTGTCAGTGGTGCACATCCTCACCAGGAGCGCTTCCGCTGACTGAAGAGGGGCAGCGTGGAGGGCTGAGAGCCAGGGCTCTCAGCTCCACGCTGGGAGCCCATCTGCCCCCTGGCTTTCGCCTCTCCTGCTGACAGCACTGTCCCCATCAGCGTTTTTGTTGGTGAAACTTATGTTGGTCAGGGAGGTGGGTTCCCCCCACCCCCTGACTGACAAGTTTTACTGAAAAAAGTGCTAGTGTAGACCAAGGGTTCTAAAACTGGGGATCTCAGAGGGTTGCAAGGTTATTATGTGGGGGTCATGAGTACATGCCACCCAACTAGTTAGCAAGTCTGCTGTGAAAAGTGATATTAACAAATATAACTGTTAAATATAAAGAAGTTTAATTTATAAACAGAGGCTTGCTGTGTGAAAGGGGCTGCCAGTACAAAGAGTTTTAGAACCACTGGTGTAGACAAAGCCTTAAGTAACGGAGTGTCTACACACTGCATTGCCCTCATTACATTGACATAAGCCCTACAACTCTCGTGGAGGTGGTAGAGTTATGTCTATGTAGTAAGGCACTTACATTGGCGGGACAAGGGTGTATTTTACACTAACCTAATTAAATAGAAGCTGCCTTAGGTCACCTTGTGTAGTGTAGACCAGGCCTCAGACACCTTAATTTGGTAATGAAGTGCCCACAAGTTTTCACTTAGTGATCTGCCTTGAATAGAGCTGTAGCCAGCAGCCTCCAACGCTGTTTGCAGACTCAATTTTAAAAGGTACAATTGCAGGCTTGAAAACCACCAGCTGGAAAAATGCTGCCGAACAGTCCACTGGCTCATGAGTCAGATTTACAAGATAAGCATTAATAAGAGCCAAGGATGGGTAGAATGTTAGCTAGGGTAGGGCAAGCTCTTCTTCACCCCTCCTCCACAGAGAGAGGTTTCTAAGGTCTGGTCTACACTAGAAAATTAGGTTGGTTTAATGGTCTGTCGGACTGTGAAAAATCCATAATTAAGCTGAACTAAATCCCTATGTAGACAGCGTTGTGTTGACAGAAAAACTCTTCCGTCAAACTAGCTCCCACCTCTTGAGGCGGTAGATTATCTACACCGATGAAGGAAGAGGTAGTACTACACTGAAGTGCTACAGCAGCACATTTTAAGTGTAGACAAACCCTAACTAAATATCCATCAGCATAACCCCACAAAGCAGCAGACTTCAGTAGCTGTTCCAGTGTTCATGTAAAGGAGGCTGTCCTGGGTACAAAACAGCAGTGATTTTGCTGTAACCAAAAATCCATTTAACACACAAAAATAGGGTTGTGAGAATTACATGCAGCCTGCATTCCTTGAATTAGCACATGGAAAAATAGCCATTTAGCTCTTTGCTCAAACTGTTAGCGTTATTTCTTAAAGTGAAAAAATCCCTCACTAATGTTGATCAAAATGCTAGTGCCCTAACCCATACAAAAGTTGTTTTTTTTTAAATTGGCACACTGTTTTAAGAGTCTCGAGGCTTTGCTCTTTTTTAAAAATAGTATGTTTGCTAAAGGGTAGAACAGAAATAAATGACTATCGTGCCTCAAAACACTGAGAATAGACACCCCACAGTATGAAAGCCTAGCCAAACCAGTTGAGAATCAACCCACATCATTGGCCTCCCTAGTGTACACAGCCAACTCCTTCCCTCCCAGTCTTAGGGGAGGAGAGAATTGAGGATTTCTAAATCCCCTGCTGCAATGAGGTGTATATATAGCTCCTGGCTGCCATCAGGGCCTGATTTAAAGCTCATTGGAAAGACTCCATCATTTTAGTGCACTTTAGATCCAATGCTTAAAGAGTTGGAGGAATAGCACAACTCAGAAAATTCTGGGTCCTGCTGCTCAAGTGTGGGAATATAGGCTCACCTTAGATCTGGGTGAACTATGGCTTTAAAACGGAATTGGGCTATTGGCATGAGTAGGCCCAAAGCATGTGACCAGAAAGAGACCAGGAGAGTGTTAAACTTAGTGTCCCTCCAGAATACCAGTGTTATCCTACTTGAGGTTTGGCCTGAAGTAACAAATAAGTTAATTGGATACCCGGTGCAATAAATGACTATATAAAACTCCATCTGATCTTAGCTAACACCTGATAATTGGCAATGAAATTACTTGTCTGTTTAAAAGATATAAAAAAGTAAACTCTCAAATAATTCATTGCCAGCACTGACCTGATCAAGTTGGAGCTGACCAAAACAGGTCTAAGCAGCCATGACTTTAGTCAGTTTAAGTATCCTGATCAAATGATACTGTTTAGAGGTAATAAATTAATGTACCTTTTAGGGATATTTAGAGCAATTATATAATCATAAACTCCTTTATTAAATCCAAAAGCTAAATGGTAAACTAGTGTCATGGTAATACCCTGCATAAATAATAATTCAACATCAAGAGGTGGGGTAAATAAGTGAGCCAGTTACTTCTCCCCCACCCTGTTTTTTCAAATCTTTGCAAGGGCAGAACAGTAGCCCTCTACATAAGGAGGCAGTACAAACTGAAATCAACTACTGTAAGAGTAACCACTGGATAATGATTCCCTGTTATGTGATAGCAGCACAACCACATGTAAAACTGACTGAAGTGAACTGGTGCCAGGAATTAGCCTCTTATTCACACTCCTCTAGGTTACATGCTATTACATGGTATAATACTGCCAAATGAAACCACCTGAACTACTTAGCCTGTAAGGGAAGCTGGCAGAGAACCTGAGGTAGTGTCAGCAGTGCTTCCAAGCATTCCTGGAAGCAAGGTTTTTATAAAGAAAGCACAAACACGGGTGTGCAAAAAATCAAGCAAGGGAATGGAAGCAGAAGTGGAATGGTAGGAAATAAGGGGTGCACAAAAGTAGAGACAAAGACATGAGTCATAGAAGCGATGTCTCCCTAGTCCCCTATAATGCAGAACACTAGAAGGTAAACAGAAGGGATGCACAGGACCAGCTATTATGTGCATATCAGCCTCTTCTCGAGCCCTCCTCCCCCCTCCAATTTCCTTTCACTAGCTAGCTCCCAGTCTTACACACCTCCCCGATTTACTGAAGCCTGCCAGAAACCCACCTAATTTATACAGTCTTACTTTTAGGGAGGTTTTTTTTTTGGCAATTAAAAAACCACTTTTTTTAAACTAATGGCGATTTTCACAGGTGCTAGGATTCTGCAGCTCCCATGGTCATTATTGGGATCTGAGAGCAGTCAGGACCTCTGTAAATCAGGCCATAAATGTGTAGTAAAGGTACATAATCTTATCAGAGTTGTGTTTTTTCTCAGTGTAATGTGCTGGTGGAGTTGCAACAGCAGATAGGTTATGTAATGTTTTGATTTATGGTATTGTAGTTTTATATAAGTGTATGGAGAGCATGCAAGTTTAAAGCTAGTGTATAGCAAGAAGCATATGCAGTTGAGTGGATTTTTTTTTTTTTAAACAAATGTTGAGGCCTGTGCCCTTAATCCTGCAACTGGATCTGACAAGGCAGAACAATATGGAAGCTAATGGAACTTTGGCAGAGCCTGTGCTCCCCTAATGTAGATAAGGGACTGTTAAAATATATTGAAAATTAATCCCTTAAATAGGATTTAGTTTTTGCCTTTTGTGTACAGCTATTTTCCCCTTTACATGGATATCTTTGCAAATTTCAAGGAGCTAAGTTAAGTTCATTGGGCAGTAGAGGAAGACTTGCACGATAGCAGGGAAATGACTAGATCTCTTAACAGTTCGTTTCCAGACTATAACACTTGGGGTTTCTTGAAGTTGCACAGGGAAAAAAATGGAGGGGGGTTAACTGGAGTTCCATGGGTTATTTTCAACCTTCAAAATAGCTGTGCTTAGGAATTGTTTTGGACTTGAAAATAGTTCTCAGCATATCAAAACCATGGAATAGTTGCAATGTGCTAGCTCAGGATGTATCCATACCATCTTGTGTGGTCAGCCTACTAGATTAAAAGAGATCTGGAGAGTAACACTAGATCACTACTTGGCTAGGGGACCTTTCTAGACCAGTCAACTCGAAGTAATAATGTTGACAAGTCAGCATTTGGCACTCTTCCCACTGCTTCAGATCATCTGGCTTGAACTTAAGGGAGGTAGAGTATAGATAAAGATAAGGCATGGGCCATGTGCTGCTGTTTTTTCCTGAGGGCAAGTGTTAACTGATGTTTAGAAGTTACATATCACCTGTATCACTCTCCCTGAAGTTTCTATTGGAAAACATTGTAATGAGCTGACTTGAATGTGTTCTGTCTGCTCGAGGGAAAAGAACTTCTATACAGGATAATCCCTCTACTACAAACATTCTCATCTAGCTAAAGTGAGAGGGGCTTGAGTTCTAGATCAGGAAGATCTCAGTTGTATCCCCACTGCTGCCAGGAAGTTCCTAGTAAGGGTCTGCTTCAGCAGCAATAGCCACTAAGTTCCTAGAAATCCTAAGATTTGCAGTATATTTTACTTCCTGTTCTGTCAACTGGTATTGAACTGAGGAGAAAGACACGTCCATGGTACATGAAGGTTCTTCTGTAGTTAAAGCACTGTGGTATCCTTAAGCTGAAAGACACAAGATAATTAGTTCAATTTTAGCAGCTGACAATATTGAAAAACTTTTTAAACATAAGGGTTTTTCCCATGCCAAGATAATTATAGCTAGTCGCTTTTTAAAGATCCAGACTTAGTCCTGTGGCACCTTTTAGACTAACAGACGTATTGGAGCATAAGCTTTCATGGGTGAATACCCACTTCATCAGATGCATGTCAGAAACCAAAGCTTTTCCTGAAGTTTTACTTCCAAAATGCCATTTTTCATTTTGACTTAATGTCATGGTTGCATTTTTTTTTTTTTTTTTTGGGCATGTGTGTTTTCAGTATTCCCTTCTCCCCCACTAGAAAAAGAGGGCAGGGGAGAGATGACGGGGAAGAGGCAGCAGCTAAAGAAGTTTGTTAAAATACCTCTTCTCAGTTTTACAACTGGTAAAGCAGTGTTGGATTTGTTCTCTTCCCTGCCTTTTTCAGTTTTCAAAAACCAAACTGCCAGCTCAGGTTGATTTGAAACTTTGTTTCCAAATTTCCTGGTGAGAAAACTGACATTGTCCCTTGGACATTTTCCAACAAAAAAATTATGGAAAAAATTGAGCAGCTCTAACTCCAAATTCTATGTTCCTTTGATATCTGGGATAAAGGATTCTGCACTTTAGACTTGGCACACAAATGAGCTGATTGTGTGTGGGGTTTTTTTAAAGTAGCTGTACCTGTATTTAAAAAAAAACACCTTTATATACCTAACAGCTGCGTCTACCATGGCCAAGTTACAATTCAAGTAGGAACCACATCTCTGAATTTTCTATTTTTGTGCATATAAAGTCTCATCTGGGAGCTACCAAGTTACATTGGGTATGGATTTGCTTCCATTACATGAGCCTGCAGTGAATTGTTACAATTCACAAACAAGAATTTCCTGAAAGACAATATAAGATTTTCATTCTGAAGAGCTGCAGTCTCATACTTGCATTTCTACAGATGAACTTGGTTATGTAGATTTCTGCTTACGTTTTCATCTTAACCTAAATACTGCAAAGCCAGGAAGGAAGCAGTTATACCTGTCCAAATGCCTTTGTTTCCTTCCCAGAAAGGCTCTACCTCCACAGACCATTTTGTTCCAGTAAGAACAGAGTATGCTTACCAGAAACTCGAAGGTTTATTTTCAAGGACACGTTCTTCAGCTGCTCAGATAGTCAGATGAAAGATATGGACTACCACAGCGGTTTTCAAAGTTTGGGTCGCAACCCAGTACTAGGTCACGGAATGCAAGGCACTGGGTCACCTTGTTCAGCACCCAGGGACCCTGGTGGCCGGCCAGTAAAAACTAGCAGTCCTTACCTGTTCTGACACAGTGCTGCGCCCTGGAAGTGGCCAGCAGGCCCAGCTCATAGGCAGGTGAGCCATGGAGCTCCGCATGCTGCCCCCACCCAGAGCACCAGCTCCACACTCCCATTGGCCGGTTCCTGGAGCTGGGGGGGAGGGAGGGAGGCAGGCATGGAGTGCCTGCAGGTGAGATTGGGCAGAACTGCTTGTGCGCCTCTGCCTAGGAGCTGGACCTGCTGGCCACTTTCAGGGCACAGCGTGGTCTGCGGTGCCAGAACAGGCAGGAAACCTGCCTCTGCACCCCAGCTGTGCCGCTGAGTGGGAGCTGCCAGAGGTAAGCCTGGATCCCAAACCCAGAGCCCTTCATCCCCAGGCCAGAGCCCTGACCCCCTTCTGCACCCATCATCCCCAGTCCCACCTGAGCCTGCACCCACAGCCCTGACCCCCTTCCTGCACCCCAGCCCTCTGCCCCCTCTCACGCCCAAACCCCTCATCTCCAGCTCCGTTGGGTCATAGGCATCAATTTTCTTCGACGGGGTCGCCAGAAAAAAAGTTTGAAAACCACTGGACTACAGTCACTTTCACAATTGTGACAGTCTCAAATGTCTTCTCATCATAAAAGGTTAGATTACACTAACAGTGCAAGTTCAGGCAAACATAATGGGGTCTGAGGTGTTGTACAGACACTGGAATGAGTTTACTGACAAAAGCAGTATTAGAATAGACAAAGGACTCACCTACTTATTTTGAGAAGTGTCAAGCTCCATCTTCAACTACAGAACCACTTGAAAACTTACCATGTTATCCAAAACAGCACTTCCACTATTGCAGCACCATCTCCTGCAACACTACAGAGTCAGCACTACAGTGTGAGCCTGTTGTGTAACTTGGAACTATACCCTTAGTGATTGAAAACAGAGAAATTCTAGGTTTCAGAGTAAATCACTTCAGATGCAGTGTGACATGTGTAAGTGAAACTTCTGAAGGCCCTGGCAAATTGTGATTAATGAACATCACAGATGGCTGCAGACTGACAGTAACAAAGATTGGAAAGCTCCGCACTAGTGGGGGGGAAGTGAATTATGTAATACAACAAAATCTATTCTATACCACTTTTCATGCACCAGACTTACAAGACAACTTGATATTGCAATTGGCCCTTGCTTTGTTTAAGGTAGCCTTCCCTGGCAACTGCTGTGACAAGAGCATCAACCTTCTATGTCTTCGTGGGAAGAGGAAACCTATTTTCTTTAGGCAAAGAAAACATTGGAATCAAAGTAAATTGTATATTCCTAAAAATAGGGGACAGCAGTGACGGTGTACAAAGCAGGCTTCCCACACATCATCCATTGAAGAAAGTTGTTTCTAGAATCTGCCCACCACACTTTGCTGGTTGCTGGTCAGGAAGTCTGTCGTAAAGATGAAAAAGCAGGCTGATTCATCTCTGACAACATGTTAGCAGATAACATACAGAACAGTCTCTCAGAAGGAAAATCAAACATTAGCTAAGTACTCCATCAAAATACTTACCACTTTTGTTTAATATGAAGAGGTTCCAGCTGCACAGATCTAGGCCAGATTTAATTTGAAAAGCTTAGACAGCTGTTCTTCTGCAATTTTATATCCCCAACCTTCTAAAAAAAACACACCCTCATTTCTCCTTCTTAGCACAAATTATTCCAGCAGATACTGACTCAAGCAGTGAAGAAACTAGGAAAAGAATGCGGCACTTGGTAAAAGTGCTTTTTGTAACATCTGAAAGAGGAACCATGAGGTGTAAGACATTTTTGCCATTTTGATCCACAACATACACCACATCATTTACCTTTTCTTCAGTTACCAACATGGCAATATTTTTATTTGACTCCAGCTAAAATTAAGGCCTCAAGTGCACCCCCTCCATCAATCCCAACTGGTAGTTTTGTAGGAGGAGGGAAGAAGGCAGAGTGTTGGCTCAAAATTCTGAGCATGGGTACCTGCAGCTTAAAAAAAAGAGAGGTGGGGACGGACAGTTGCATTCCATTTCCTCAGTGTATCCTGAAAGAGAACAAATTTAATAAGTGCCTGATAAAGTTACCCAAGAAATCCATGTTTTGTACAAAGACTTCTCATCATACCCAGTCCCTCCTGCTGTAGCGCTCACACTATGGCAAACAGACAGGATAAAACTACCAGTTGCTATCAGGAAGGCCTATCTTGAACAAATGCCTGATGGGCTGCTCTTGGAAGTAGATATAGTACAATTTTTTTTCCCTTCCATTTTTTTTTTTAAACACTTTGACACCACTTTAAATGGCTTGGCATGCCAACCCAATAAGGGATTATGAATGATTTACAGGGGACCTCTGCAACTGCCTCCCCCACTTGCTGTGAGAAAGCATAGAGATCCCTGATGCCCTCTTTAGCCACCAAGAAGCTGAGAGCAGGACCCAAAGCAACTATTGCCCCTTCCAGGAATTTGACAATCACAGGTCATCACAGGAGTCCCAGTGCAGGCAGGGCCTCCTTCCTGCATGGTAAAAAAAAAAAAAACACTCTGGACCCCTAACAGATGCTATGAACACTGCCTTTGAGGGGAACTAGCACCATCCACCCTAAAGCATGCAACAGTGGGACACACATTCGAAGGCACCTGTGCTTGAAGCAAGAAGTCACACAACTTACTACCCTACATCTAACTTCCCTTTCCTAAGCAAGCTAATAAAGAAGTCTCCCTAAAATGCTCAACTGCAATCACCACCTGGATGAAGAACAGCTGATTAAAGCTGAATCCAGTCAAGCCTGAGAATGCTGGAAGGAAGAGGGAAAAAGTCTTCAGGGAACTGATCCCATGCAGAGCATTGGGAGCCTCTGCCCTCAGATGACGTTGTCCATTGCCTTGGTGTCTTTAGGGACTCCTCAGTGCTACTAAATGCCGGAACAGGTACGGTGGGGAAAACACCTACTTCCATCGATGAAGGGCAGGAACACGGCACATCTCCTACAGGCCAGAGGCCTAGCCACGCATCTGTGAAACCCAAGCTCGATTAGTGCAACTCATTCGATGGCAATGAAGCCCGCACCCGGAAGAAGCGCGGCGCAGAACCGAACCCAGCAGCTTTGAATCACCGCTGGCCGTGCGCCGGCCCCAGCTCCCCACCCAACCCAACCCTGTCAGCTCGAGGTTTCTGCCCCCGTGGCCAAAGCGGGCGCCCGCTGGAAGAGCCCCTCTCCTCCGCAGCCCCGCGCCCCAGCAGCACGGTCACGCGGGCGAGGCCCGGAGCCCGAGCTGGAGTAAAGCCTGGGCCTGACCCGCGCGGGAGCCCCGCCCGCCTGCCTCGCAGCGACCCACGCGAAGCTCGCGCCTTGCTCTAGCCGGGCGGGCGCGGAGCCGGCCTCGCGCCCCCCCCCCGAATCGGCCGTTACGGCTCTTCCCGCTGTGCCTGCAGACGCCGAGGCCGGGCTCAGGCGCGGCCCCCGGTAGGGCATTGCGCCACGCGGGCACCGCAGCCCCCGCGCCCTCCATCGCGGCGCGGCGGGCTCCTGGGTGCCCCCGTAGGCCACGCCACCCTCCCGGCCAGCCCCGCCCAGCGGGGGCAGCCATGGGGCAGGCGCCGGGCTGTCTCCCCCGCTCGCTCACCCGCGGGCGTCGCTCTGGTGGGCCAGAGGCCTCGGGCCGCTGCCGTCCGCGGGGCAGATGGAGCCGGTCGCTGCTAGGGCTCCGTCGGGGCCTTTCCGCGCACGCTTCTACTCAGCAACCACCCCTCCCCCGAGGTTGACCCCTCCGCAGGGAGGGCTTAAGCACGCCGCACCGTCAACGCTGGGGGAGGGGGTGATAACCGAACGCACTGCGGGGTCTACTGGCCGCCGCGCCCACCCGTCCGCCTGGCGGGAGAAGAGGCGCGACCTCCCCTCCCTGTTTCCCCCCTTTCTTTACTCGCCCCTGAGCATTCAGCTCCCGCCCTCCCCTTGCCGACATTTTAATCCGATTTCCCGGCCGCTCCTCCGAGCTAACGGCGAACCCACACCACCAACATGGCCGCCGAGCGCACCCTCTCCGTTTCCTCCCCCTACACACACACAGCTTTCTCTGCGGCTGCGCGGCGCAGAACCTTATAGGAGTTGTAGTTCTTCATGCACCCGGGGCTTGCTGCTAGACATGGGAGCGAACTACAAATTCCAGAATACTGCGCCGCTGATCTTAAGGGGCCAATGGGAGGCTTCCCCCTCCTCCCTCCCACCCTAGCCATAGGGATGATGTCATTGCAAAACAGGCAGGGGAGGTTTCTGCACTGCAATTCATTGTGCTACGCTATAGCCTCCTCCTCCTGCTGCTGAAGCACTAGGGTAGTGACTAAATCCCAAGCAAAGGGGAGGGGGGACCATATAGACATCCCAAGGGAGCTGCAAGCCCAACCCCATGTCTAGGTGATTGAATCCCACGTTGTGTCTTGTTTTATGGTCTCGCAGGGGAAGGGGGGAAATCCCAAATCCAGGTGAGTTCTGTGATTTCTTGCAATCAACTTGTCTGCAATATGTATTTTTAAGTCAGAAAAGTGCAATTGATGGCGGGAGGTTCTGTGCAAGGCTATTTGTGGGGGCATGGGTACCACTGCAAAAAAAAAAATCTCCGTTTTTTTCTGTGCACTGAGTTGTCTATAAGCTTGATTATTATTTGTTGAAGGGGCGGTTGCGTGTGAAAAATCCTTACAGAGCTAGACTTGACTGCAGAACGATTATCAGACAGTGTTGATTCCCCTTCATATACAGATGTTGGAGGGTGTGTGTGTCTGGCGTGGAGGGGAAGAAGCAACTGTTAGATGTGGATTTATTCTAGTTTGGTGCCTTTAAAAAAAAAAAAAAAGCTTGATGCATTTCAAAAGAGCTGATTTATAGGGGAATAAGATAGTGACTTAATTTAGTTTTGGAATACTTTATTGCCTTTTTTTCTTGTGTTTAAAAGAACAAATGCATGATATATTTTAAATAGCAGACTTACTACATATATGAAATGCTTTCTTTCCCTTTCCCTACACCGTCAGGATAACATATTAGAAATAGCCACAGTAGTAGGCTCAATCTTGTTATAATGTGTGTTAAAAATAAAAATAAATGCACCACACACACTTCACATTTCTATGTCAGTATTCTTTTTAGCCAGTCACAGGATGTTTAAGTCTGATTTGTTTTTATTAAGAATATTATCTTTTTAAAATATGGTTAATTCTGAGTGTCACTGAGTTGTCTGAAAAAGTGAACATCTGTAGATCTTTTTTTAAAAACTCCATTGCAACTTTCAGCACACATTAACAAATAATAAGTAGTAATTTGATTGTACTTCCCTGGGATACAGAGTTTAGTAACAAATAACTGGAGGGAATCCTGGTACAATTTGCCATCTCAATGATGAAAATAGCAGCAAATGTGATTGACCTTAATTTGCTATTGCTTAATGATGCCAAGGTGCTATGAGATAGGAGTGTTTCTGGTTGGTGAGAGAGATCTGGGACTGGTGATGGAAAAGGGAAAAAATAATTTTTTGGGGGGCCAATAATTTTATTGTGTGTATTGTGGGTTTTTGTTAGATCCATTCCTTGCCTCTTTCAGGGGAAAAAGTGACTTGAGTTGTATAACTGGCTCTTAGCTATTTCAACTATTTCAGATTTATTTTTGAGTAGTGTGAGTGAATATATACTTTTAAACCAACAGCTGGACTAAATGCTATAGACAGATGTACCCAATCTTAACTATTGAGCTATCTTATTGTGATCCACTTGGTTTTTCTGTTGTCATAAATAGAAGAAATGTGGGTGTTTTTAAAATCAACTCTGGAATCCAACACAGCTTCACAATGCAGTCCTCATTTTCTTTGGAGACAGTGCAGAGGGATGTGGGTCCTTTTCCCAGTTCTTTCCTTAGCTCTGTGGGAAAAGTCACTTGCTTCAGTTTCCTCATCTGTAAAATGGGGATAATGCCTGCTTTTGTTAAGTGCTTTGAGATGTTTGCATGAATAGTGCTACCATAACAAGTTGCAAAATATTATTTATTCTTTTCTAAAACTATATCACTGCAATTACAAGTATACTCCAGAGAAATCTACTTTCTGTTATATGATACGATATTAGCAGCACACACAGAGCTTTGCTTCACTGCAGAATTTGCAGCGTCTCCCATCTGGGTCCCTTCAAAGTTTATCTACTCCAAGGACTGAATCTCTTTGGGCACAGGAAATGTGTGTGCAGCTGAGCTGATTTTTTCCCCCCACTGCTGCATATTTGCTTCTGCGTTACTCTTGTGTAACTGAGACTGTTTTGTCCTCTGGCAGACTTTCCTTGGAATTGCAATGCTAAGGGATGTGTGACATGAGTGCAATGTGGACAATGAAACTCCCTGTTTCTTTTGATTAAAGTGTTTGTAAACACTAACACAATGGTTATGGAGTCAATGTGTAAATGCAGAGAGCATTTTATGTGATCTTATCTTGCAACTAAATTCCTGAGGTGTAAACATTCCTCAGCTAAATCTTTTCCTTGTATTTTTTTTTCTCTTCTTTTTCCTTCCTTCCTTCCTTGTTGTTGCTAAGTTAAAGGAGAGGAACAGCAGTGCATGCAGTCCAGTTGCCTTTTGTTTTTTAGACTTTTATTTCCTGGAATGGCGTCCCTCTCCCCCTCTTTTTTCGGTCAAGGGAGTGAGTGCGTAATTTAATATACGGCTTCTCCTGTTGGCTATAAGAGAGGAACCTTTACAGCAATGATTTTGTAGGCTATGAAGAGCAAGCACTGGAACTGCAGTGATAGTTTGAAAGTGTATTCTGTAAATTAATGATTTGTAAGTTAAGAGAAACCTATATAGCAGGGGATTTTGGTGCGTATGTGTGTACTACAGTCCCTTATCTAAATACCGTGCCTGTATATTTATGCCCATCTTGCATTCTTATTAATTGTTTTCATGTATGCTTGTTTAATCATGTTGCTGTATTAATGAATTTATCTAAATAGTAATGAGTTTGTCTAAAGTGTTAGCACTCTGGTGCTATACAATAATATAGCAATAATTAGAGTTAAAATGCACTTCAGAAATTCAGACACCAAGTAGCATGCAGGCAAATGCAATATTCACCAGGATGTGTTGCAGTTTTTGCCTTGCAGTGGCAGAAATGTAAAAAGACTTGAAAGTTGGGCATTCAGGAGGTCATCTGTCACCATAAATGAGAAACAAGGTGGGTGAGGTAATATCTTTTATTGGACCATCTTCTGTTGGCGAGAGAGACAAGCTTTCGAGCTTGATCCAGTAAAAGACATTACCTCACTCACCTTGTCTCTCTAATATCCTGGGACTGACACTGTTACAACTATACTGCATACAACCATGAATGAGCAAAGTCAAGAACTATCAGGTCATTCCTCCTAAATAGCTGGTTTGTAGAAACTTACTTACGTCCGGATCCCACAAAGATTTAGGCATGTGCATTTACTCATGCAAATAATCCCATTAGATTTAATGGGACTACTTGTGTGAACAAAGTTATGCACAAGTCCACATGATTGCAAGATCAAGGCCTTATTTGCTAAGCATCAGCAATGAGGTATACACTGTATTGGAGGCAAAATAAGATGGTCCTTAACTGCAAGTGCTTTGGGACAGGGAAGGTCCCTGTCCCACGCTGGGATCTACTAGCATGCACACATTCTGAATCCTACCCTGATGAGGAATTGGGGTCTAAAATACAGACACACATAAGAAAAAGCGGACTTGGAGACCCAAGGAAAGTGCTGACATAGAATTGTTTCAAGTTTTGCTCTTTCTGTCTTCTCCTCCGCTACAGTGCTGGGTGAGACAAGTTATTTGACTCACTTAGGCAAGTGTGAGGGAGGGACTTGTGGGAGAAATGAGCCTTTAGGAAAGATTTGAATGAAGAGAACTTGGTGCACTGGGACTTAAGTGGTTATTCATATAGGGGCCACTTGGAAGATGAGAAAAATGAAGAGGGTGCTGAGTCTGGCATACCTGGTGTGCCTTTTTCTATTGTTCCTCCCATGAAACAGGTTTTTCCTCCATTTTTTTTTTTTTGACCAATGTTAACTCACTTGTGAGTGTGTATTACATGTCCCATTCCTCAGCCCCCCCCACCAGTGCACATGAAATGAGTCATGTACAGCTTGAGTGAGGGAGTCTTGCCTCTTTAACTGAAGCTGTAGCAACTCTTGTTTTTTGTTCTGGAGGTCTCCAGTTCAGTCTTAAGTGTGTTTAGTCAAGATGGCATCTGTCATTGGGAACTTCAGTCATCTGGTGTAACTGTAAGTTATGGTCTGTCTTACTCAGATTTATCTGCAGCTGTATTGTTTGGGTGCCAGGGGACCACTTTTTTTTTTTTTTTCCTCATACAATAAAATTTAAATGAACAGTTACAATAGGCCTGATTCCACAGTCGAGATTTGGGTACAATCATTTTTGTTTTTAGTAGAAGATTTGCTTTTTTAGTAAATGGGTCCTAAAATATGAAAGCAAATGTTGCTGCTAATAGTTGCAGAAATGGCAGTCAGAGAATATATCTGCACCTAGCTGGCTCACACAGGTGTGGTTTGTTTTTGTGTGTGTGTCCCCAGATTACACGGATGTATGTGGCAATGTGAAAGTTAGAGAAAGTATGCATCAGAATATAAGCGTATTGATTATAGTAGGACAGGAATTGCATAGGATGGTACAAGGTAGGTTAAAACTGGGAGTAATGGGATAACATCTAAATCAGGGAAAATTGGGGCTGGATATCAGGCAAAACCTCTGAGAGTGATACTTACTTTTTGAGATTATTCCATTCTCGTAAGTGGTGACAGCTCCATTACTAAATCACTACTCAGTTGGAGAAAGCGTGAAAAGTAGATTATAGGAACCATTCCCCATTGGTTGGGGGGCATGGACTAGATGACCTAAAAGATCCTTTTTAGTGTCCAATTTCTATTATATCATCCTGCAGTAAATAAGTTAGTAAATGCTTGACATAATTGGTGAGAGAAATTGTGCTGGTTTTTAATGCATGTTTTATAGTATGAAAAACTGTTCTGTCATGTTTGTGATCTAAACATTTCCTGGACTATGATGCCTTTCAATTGGACCATGCTTTAAGTTTAAGTGAAATCGAACAAATCGAGGCAAATACATCCCTGATATAACTATTTAATTCATTACAATTACACAAGCGATCAGTTTGGCCCATTAAAATCAATGTTACTATTTAAACATAATTAGGCTTGGAAGGATTCGATTTTTATTGGTAAATGTTGGTAGATGTAGATTTCACCACACACACAGGAAAAAACATTTCCATTGATAAGGGAAATTTACAAATAGGCAAAATAAGAAAAATGGTGCTTGCGAACTTAGTTTGATTTAAGGCTGTTTTCCTTGTATATTGTGACGTGATGTTGACAATTTGTGTTTTTTAATGGTTATGAAATTTTAACGTCTTGAATCTCAGTGTCTACTGTCATTAAATAATTATCTGACCCCTTCTATTGTCTGACCCTCCATAATTTTCCATAATTGTGAAAATTTATATTGATAAAAATCAAAATAAATAAATGCTTAAAAATAAACATTGATATTATCCATCAAATTTTATTTAAAAAAAATCACATTCTGCCAAGCCCGAATGTAACTGAGAGCAAACTGAAGTGTATCTTTATTTCAGTTGGTTCTTCACTGCTCCTCATGTAGGCTACTAAAAACTGTCTATACTGCATGTCTACACTGGAGCTGAAGATGTGATTTCCAGCTGGGATAAACATATCCACACTAGCTGTGATCAAGCTAGCATACTAAAAATAGAAGTGCATCCATGGCAGCAGGATGAGCAAGCGGCCCCGAGTATGTGCCTATGGTTTCAGATGGGATCATACTCGGAACAGCTAGCCTATCCTGCTGCTTGTTTTGCCATGGTTATGCTTCTGTTTTTCCATGTGAGCTCAATCAGAGCTAGCACGGGTATGTCTACCTGAGCTGGAGATTATACCTCCAGCTCCAGTGTAGACATACCCACATGAAGGGCCCGTGTGTGGGGATTGTGTTGTAACGTGACTTGGCCTTGCCTGTGTAGGTGGGACCACATGGTGGGATTAACAGTGAACCATGTTACTCAGTCATGCTTCGGTCCCGTTAAAGATGGGGGTAGCATATATCCAGTTCGTGTACTTTTCCTGTGGCAGAAATATTTTCCTCTAGCTTATTGTATTTAGTCATATTAAATGCAACAATAAGGTTCCTGTACTGAGACCCCTTTTTTGGAATTTGAGGGGATTCGGGAAGGCTGTGTTGGCTTGGAAATAAATGATCTTGCATGTGGCTTTTCAAGAGACTGTCTGTCTCCCACAGAATGAGCACTGCAGGTAAAAAACAGCATCTTCGACACAAACATGTACAAGAGTCAAATAGTCCTCCAGTAACTCTGTCCTAATTAAAGACACAATAGCAGAATGGAGTATTGATGCAAGCCCCTAGTAGTTGGACCCACCGATGAACATGTTTTGATAACAAAGTCACAGTCCCCTTCAGGAAAACTAAATTGTGCTTTTTAAAGTCCTTGTTAGTGCAGAATATGTACTATGCAAAAATGTCACTAATCCAAAGTGCAATGTGCATATATAAAAAGGGAGCAGAGTTTCTCAATGTGAATTCATCTCTCCTGCATGGAAGCATCAAAGAATCCCAAGACCCTACAGAATAGTAATAGGCCTTGACTTAACTTTATTTGTGAACACTGAAGAAAATCTTGTCTTATGTATTTACCACCCCCACCTGATATTGGAGAGGGGTGACTGTGTAACAGCCTCCTGTATGAACATTCAGTGAAGCTTGAAACTCAGACCTTCAGAGCCATAGAACAGACATTTATCACTTGAGCTAAAGGAGTTAACTCCATTAACTGGTAGCAATAGTAAGGTGTTTATTAACCAGCCACAGGGTGGGGATGTGACACATGCTCTGCCAGTGTGTTACACCTTGACTTCCATTCTGTTTCTCTACCTTGCTTTGCAGTAAAGAAGTACTTTCCTATTTTCCTCTTAAATATTAAAATTCAAGTAGCCAGTAAATTTAAAATGTACTGAGGGCTATGTTACAGAATCCTGAGAGAGGTGATGGAGAGGGACTTCTGGTTGAATGTGTTTGAATTAGGAATGAGGATTGTGACAAAAATATACCATTTTAATCCCTCACCCCACCCAAGGTGGAAATACTGCTATTGAACCATATTGCTGCACTAATCTGGGGTGCAGTGAGGCAGCTGCCTGGGGTAGTCAGACTGTCATGTAGGCTGCCACATCTGAGGAGTCACTGTTGGAACAGCATCATCCATAATAGCTGAGAGGCCAGTATCAAACTGCTCCCTCCCTGTTGTGGAGTTTTACCTTCGTGATTATTTCTTGTTCCCATTCTACTATAGTGCCCTTGTGGTGTGTGTGTGTGGATGGAGAGAGAGAGAGAGAGAGAGAGATACATACATACATACATACATACATACATACATACATACATACATACATACATAGACACGCAGCAAGCTCCTTTGGGGCCCTCAGATACTCGGGTGCAAATGATTCTGTGTTATGTTAGGAAATAGATGAGCATAAATGGAGACATCAGTTTGGAGGTAGAAGTAACACCAATAGGGAATAGGGTGGGTGCTGGAAAGAAGGAAATAATGTCTGACCAAAGAGCCAGTGCACCTATGCCTTGCCCTATTGGTAATGAAATTAAGGCATAATGTTTTGGCAGGCACTCTGCTCCTGCTGTCGAACTCTGTTGGACTCTACAGAAATATGGAGGAGATCCTTATTCAGGTGTTAGACTAGCAACTACAATTTAAAGGTGAATTCCTGTCTTCAAATCGACACATGTTCAAAGAGTTAGTGATAGAGACCCTGTCAGGTTAAAAATCATGATTTTATTTAAAAGCAGATTCTCTTAAAACCTAGGTTCTAAATAACCCCTTGGATTATAAAATTGGAAAATTAATAAAGAAAATTTACACTTCATTACATTATATAATTGATCCATTTCTGATCTTGAATAATGAAACCAATCAATTAGTTTAATATTTTGTTTTATGGTAAAGTGTATATGTGTACAAAATTAATTTTATAGTACAAAACCAGTTTCAGTCCTAACTTGGGACAGGTTCAGACTCAGGGCTCTCTCTAGTGGTACACCTCTACCCCGATATAAGGTGACCCGATATAATACGAATTCGGATATAACGCGGTAAAGCAGTGCTCCGGGGGCGGGGCTGCGCACTCCGGCGGATCAAAGCAAGTTCAATATAATGCGGTTTCACCTATAACGCAGTAAGATTTTTTGGCTCCTGAGGACAGCGTTATATCGGGGTAGAGGTGTACTCAGCTTTTGGGTTCTGGTACACAGTGCTATAACTAGGTTGCAAAGATATTTACTTAAAATATCTATTTAAATTTAAAGGGGTATGTGTGGAGAAGTAAGGCAAAAATTCTGTGGGTCTTATTATAAAAGTTTTCTTAGAATCATAGAATATCAGGGTTGGAAGGGACCTCAGGAGGTCATCTAGTGACAGTCCAACCCTCCTGCTCAAAGCAGGACCAATCCCCAGACAGATTTTTGCCCTAGATCCCTAAATGGCCCCCTCAAGGATTAAACTCAAAACCCTGGGTTTAGCAGGCCAATGCTCAAACCACTGAGCTATCCCTCCCCCCAAGTTCTGGGATAGTGACGTAATGGAATCCCTTTGTAGGCCTCCTGCAAAGAATAAAATATTGGGTTTACCCTCTTTTGCTGCTTTCTAGTGAGTGAAGAGAGGTTTAAATTCAGTTTATTTTTTCACACTAGAAATTCAGGCTTTGTCTACCCTGAAACACTGTAGATGACAGGAGAACTAATAGGATTGTGACATCTCACGTGTCCTAAAATCTCTTTAATCTGAATAATCAACAGGTGAAATGACTCTTTTCTTCAGATGGTTTAAAATTGTATCTTGTGTGGGTTTTTTGTTTTTCTTATTTGCTAACAGCCATATAATAATAAATGGTTGAGCTGAAAAAGCTTTCCTTACACATTTTAGATCTTCAGTAGATCTTCCAGCAGAAGCTGTTGATTCCTGCTTTAACATTGCTGATACTTCAAGGTGAAAATCAAGCATGGTTTTTGTTTTTAATATGTGAAGGCAGGGGGGAATATTTCAGACTTTTGGTACCTCATGAGAAAAGGTAGGAGAAATAACATTTCCCTTTTCTTTTTTTTTTTTGCAGCTCCCCTTTAAGTGCATGCTTATGTGTGTCTTCATAGAAAAAAGGTACCGGCTAACATGAGTAACTAAAATGAGGTAAAATCCTAGTGAAGACAAGGCAGTTTGTAGTTTTCACAAGTTGACAGGTTGAGGTAAAGGGTCTGAGGGTATCTAGAGTTTACTTTGATCTGCTAACTCATGTTAAAAACTACAAACTGCCTTGTCTTCACTAGGATTTTACCTCATGTTAATTACCACTTGTTTGTAAGAACATGTCCCTGTCCCCTCTCAGTGAAGACAAGGCCTTGTAAGTTGTATTTCTCAATAGTGCAACAACGGGCTAGTTCTTGACTCCAGATCTTCAGTCATGCCTCCCATGTTTCTGATAGTGGAACTTCAGAAGGGAAAGTGCTTTCACTAAAAAAGGAGTCATTTTTATCTGCTAACTGAAAATGGCTTAAGTGAAGCAAATTTCAGCAGCATCAGTTATTTCTCCCCTTAGGTGGAATAACTCTGTCTCTATAGCCTCCTCACATGGTAGCTAATAGGGAGACAACTGGGTGCCTGTAACTTTTACATATATATCTGGTATGTAAAATTCCCCAATGAAAATATTGGTGCTTGAGAACATTATGTAGGTTTAGGGCATTTCCTGGAGGATTTTGGATCTGTACACAAAAAATTACTTTGGCGCATTGAGACTGTCTGTGCTGCACATCCAAGAAGCCTGAGATTTCAAGAGTTGGCATATACATTTTGTTAAAAAAAAAAAATTAGTAATGTATGTTATTTAAAGGGGACTGTGCTCATTTTCTTCATCACAGCATTTTTTCACATTTCCAAACCATGGTAATATCTTTCAGCATGAATAGAGGGTGTGTGTGTGTGTACATACAAACATTTGCATTAACTATTGAACTTTCAGACTAATGAACAGAATGAGTAGAAATTTCTGTTAACTGTCTTGCAAAGAAAAGTGTGAACACCTAACCAAATGGAAATTGCTTTATCTGAACTCTGAGACCAGAGCTGCTTCTTGTGACGTGATTTGTTGTGATATGTGACTTGTGTTTAAAACATTTATACCCCATGCTCATCTCTTAAAGGATAATTGCTCCCATGTTAATTCCTGACTCTCTCAATGTGAGGTACATTATGGGTCTGGGTAATAATCAATCACCCCCAAATTATTGTATTTTAAAAATTAGAATAGGGGGAGAAACTCCCAGGGCTCCACTTCTCCCAACCTGACCCCTGCTTCAGTATAATAACTTAAGTACAGACTTAAACAAATAGATCCATATTCAGGTGTTGAAAAACTCCCCCATACCTTCAAACCCAAAGACGAAACTTCTTAGCGTCGGCCTTGTCTTTGCTAGCAAGTTGTACCAGTAAAAAATTCTGTCGTCATAGTGCCATCACAAAATTCTTTCAGCAGAGCACCTACGCAGTTGGCCAGTTGCATGGGAGGATTGTGCCCACACGGTCTCAAAATGTATCAGCAAAACTGTTGCACTGTGGGTAGGCATCTAGTGTCCTCCGCCCTGCTTCCAGGACCACTACCTTGTGGGAAATCACCGCTGTGTATTGTGGGGCAGCTGCTGTATAATGTCGGATACCCACTGTCCTCTCAGGGAATTGTGGATCAAATTCCCACAATTTCCTCTGTTCTGTCCTAGAATCAGCTACTCTTATGCACCATTTACGAACTTGTTCCATGAATAGCATTAGCAGCAGCAACTGCACTAAAAAATACTGTGCTGCCATCAGAAATAACTTACACTTAAACTTCTGCCCCTTTCTCACGCCTCCCATGTGAATTGGTTTTATCTCCTTGTCCTCTTTTTGCAGTGTTCATCTTCTCAGCCTGCTCCCCAGGGCTGGACAAACTTTCTGCTTGACCTTGTGAAGAGGGTTTTCAAGCCATGTGCATACTGGACCATTAAAGATCCTCACTTTATTACAAAGGGCTGAATTTTCTCCTTGCAATCCAGCCTGAGTTTGGGGCAACACTTAACCACACTGCTCAGGGCTGGATTTACATCTTACGTGCCTCTAGGCACAGCATCTTCAGTGCCCCCGCTGCCTACAGTTGACCTTGTTTTCCATAAAAAATGAAACTTTTAACCCACTTTTAACTTTTAGGCGCCCCTAGAATGCCAGCACCCCATGGCACATGCCTGCTGTGCCTAATTGGAAATCCAGCCCTGAGACTGCCCCAGGTACAGGTCAGGGAAACAGATTGTGACTGAGGACCCACTTCTGCAAAGCACTTAAGCACGTGCTGAGCTTTAAGTATGTGAGTGATTTTGATGGGTATTTAAACTAAAAACTACTACTTCCTGCTTCCTGAACTAATATGCGGTTATGAAGAGAGACAATGGAAGTAATGCGCTGGCAATGCTAAAAAGACAGAACATCACCTTAAGCATGGAAGAAAATAAACCTTATTCAAAAATTGAGTAGTTTTAGTTATTCTCCTTGTTGCAAGTTTCAAAATTGGAATGATTAAATCCAAAATAAATTGAACACAGACTCCCACAACACAGCCAGCCAACAGAAAACAAACAACAAAAATCCAGCCAAAAATCCATAATCACTTTGGCTAAGATAAATGAGGATGATGTCTAATTAATATTAAACACAGTCTCTCCTTTAAGGTCTGCATTTCTGCTGAATTGGTCTCTGAAGCAAAATAACAAAACCGGCATTAATTGTTGTTTACTTTGACTGTCGCTCATCATATCAGTAAGTCTATTACATCAGTTCCGAAAGTAGCTATTAAGTAATCAGGTCAGCATGTTAAATGTCAGACTCTGTTCTGAAAATTTTAAAAATTAAATTAAAACTTAAAATGTAAACGACTTCTTCTTTTTGTCCTGTTAATATTCCTTTTGATAATGCTCTTCATTTAGCCTCATGACTGATGTTCTGTGGGCTTGGTTCTGCAAACAGATGTACCTGTCTGGAGTTCCGTTACCACTGGGCTGATTGAGAACTCTGCAGTCAGAGGTGACTCCTTTGAGAGTTATACAATTACTGTCTTTTTGCAAAATATGTATTTTGTACAACTGTGCTTTAGGCCATGTTGTAGCTTATTGGGTAAATGCATGTTTTTGGCTTGCTAGAATGGAGTGAATAAAAGATTCACTCCGTTCTAATTTTTAGTATTCTAGGTACAGAGAATTCAGGTATTAAAAAAAAACAAAAAACAAACTAATGCTTTTTCTCATTTAAAAATGCATTGCCAACCAATGCTGAATTTTCAGCGCATATTTTTCAGCATTTGACTCTTGCTCATTTATTATTGTAATCTATTCCTACCAGAAAGGCTATGATTTATTTCTTAAAAAGTTGCTTTTCAGACATTACTGTGACGTGTACAACCAACCAGTCCCATTCTAATCCTTTTATTATTTGTACTTATGACTTTAATTGTGTATCCTTTCAAGTAGGAACTGTTATTTGTGCAGTGAATGAAATATCGGTGTGAACTTTCCATTTACATGTTAATGAAGCTTTGCCTAGTAAGGTGTTACTGGACTTGTTCAGTAATATGAAGAGGTGGGGGGAAATAATGTGCCAATATGCAAAGGATTTTGGTTGCTAGAAGGTGACATGTCACCAACAATATAATGTTCTTTCCCTATCATAGTTCAAAGACCCATTTCAAATGGACAAAACAATCTGTGTTACTTGGGAAGGGCATTAAGAAGAATGTATTCTAATAGGATATAGCTTGTACCAGGAAGGAGGGAAATGTAATTTGTGTATACATTCAAAAGGAAGGATATCTTAATATAATGCTAATATGTTATGACACATATGATGATGAGGAGCACATTGTTTTGGAAAATGTTGCATTCTGAAGCTGGCTATGGTTATCAAAGTGGTATGATTCCTGCCTTGCAGGGAGTACGAGTAACTTGCAATGTACAGTAACCAAAGTTGAGTACCGATGTGCAGGATCTTCTCATAGTCTATGCTCAGCATTTTAAGATTCAATATTTTACTTTCTATTTTTTCTGCTACCACTGCTAACAGATCTCTCTCAAAATCTTATCTGACTGCCAGATGCTGAGACTGGATGACAGAGGATGGATCACTTGATGATTGCCCTGTTCTGCTCATTCCCTTTGAGGCATCAGGCATTGGCCACTGTTGGAAGACCAGATACTGAGCTTGGTGGACCTTTGGTCTGACCTAGCATGGCCATTTTTAAGTTCTTCAGTTCTTACAGAATGACAGACTGAGATTTTGGTTTGCCCAGGAGACTGGTTAGGAGTAGAAAGGTAAATCTGCAAGTCCTCAGCATATTTGTGAATGAGATCACCCACAGAGTGTGTGTAGAGGGAGCAAAGGAGGGGGCTAAGTGTACGACCCCCCTGAAGAAGATCCTGTAAATGAAATGTCGAGGGAACGATTGGAAGTTGGAGGAGAGCTAGGAGAGGATAGAGTTATGAAAGTTGACGAAGGACAAAATTGCCAGAAGGAAGAGCATAGTGGCCTGTGGGGTGAGTTGGAAGATTTCCTGTGCAGCTGCTATCAGCTTCTTGAGAAACCAAGCTTTTTAAAAAAAAAATCATCTAGTGGCTATGGCTCTGAAAGCCTTCCAAATAGAGTGAAAACCAATGCAGTACTGCCTTCCAAAGCCTGAAGACAGCTCCAGTGCTGCCTCTGCTGTTCAGAATTTTCCCAAGTGATAGTACAGAAAAAACTGACTAGCGTCTTTCCCTTCATCCGCTGCTGTTCAGAATCCTGTGGGCAGCAGTGGAACTAAGAATCAGAACAGTCTCACTTTGGTGCTGTGTGGAGAAGGAAATGGCACTATAGCTATTCACTGCAAACGAGGATTCAAACTGCAGCTGAGGTAGGAGTAGAATTGTGGAAACGTGTGACACTTTTTTGGGGTGACCCTAGGTGTCTGGGGTTAATTTCTATCACCCGCTCACAGCAGGAGGGAGCCCTGTCTGTGCTCACCAGAGGAAACACTCTCCAGTTACTGGCTACTGGTAATACAGGAGCTTCACTCCAGGCTCCGCAAGCCCTGCTCTTTCCCTCTGCAGGCTAGGAATTTACACACCCTATTTTGTTCAACTTGAGTGCCCAGTCCCTTAATCTTCTGGACGCCCACAATGCACATAGATCCGCTGCCTCCGAGAAAGCAGTGCACCCAAGTTGACTGGTTTCACCTCTGTTCAACACTCTCCTTAGCACAAGGCACTTCTATCTGGTTTTACTATAAACCTGTTTAAGTTTATTTACCAGAGCTTGAGATGAAGATTCAATGAAAAGCACGTATAAGGATTTGGAAACAGAAGGTTACACAGAAAAGAAAGATGTAACATGCATTCGATAGCCTATACTTATTCACAAATCACTTTCCTATCTAATTGGATCTCTCACCCAAAGGTCATTCCTTGCAAAATGGGTCCAAAAACTGGGATTCAATTTTCATGAGAGCCCCACGCTGTTGGAGTCCCTGCTCCTGTAATGGGGAGGAATTCTCTTATACAATTCCTGCCCATTGTTCCCTGTGATGGTGCATGCCCCATCTCGATCAGAAGACTAACCAGCTCCTCTGGGCTCAACCGGTACTAAATACACACACCTATAGAGCCTGCTTCAGCTGGAGGAAGCAAACTTAAAAATGAGAGCTTGTCACAGGAAGGGGCGACCAAGAGGAAAGGTGCTGTGCCTCAGAAGTAGCTGACTCTTGCTACAGAACCACTAAGAGAGAAACCACTGACAAGCCTCCACCCCCCACAGGGCTTAACAGACCATGGACAAGCTGATCACTGCGGGGCAGGGGTCAAAATCAACTCTCACAGGGTCAGCCATGCCAGACCATTGTAGACAAACCAGGCCTTTATAAGGAGACTCAAACTGAACGTCCCCTTAAGTGGGAGACCCCCATGCCCGAGAAGCTGGAAAGGCTGGAGTAAAGTTCCCAAGCAGGGAAAGGGATTCTGAAACTGCCTGAGTGTGTGACCCCAGAGAAAGGCTCAGCCTATCACATCCCCCGACCCAGGGGTACCCTGTTCAGAGACTTTTATTGGGGTTCTTTTGTCTTTGCAAATGCTGAAGCCTGCATCTCACTCAGTCAGTCAGCTGGGTCTGTCTCCACAGACGTTCATTATTTTTACGTTGGTTAAGTCAGCGCTCAGACTGCCCCCTCTCAGGTGATAGGTTTGACTCCGGACAGCTTTGGAACATAATATCCTACACATGTTGCATAACTCTAGAACTGACTTTCTATACAAACATCTCACAATAACCATGACAATCAACGACACTTTACCTTTCCTCAGAAACCACATACAACCCCCTTTGGTGAAATACTGAGAAGATGGACTGACACAGGGGTATATGCCTGTCTGGGGTTGTCTGTGTCGTAACACGCACTGCCTACCTCTTGAGGCAGCCAGAAAATGGAGGGAGTGCTAGAGAATAGTGAATACTTCACTTCCCATGCCAAGAGGTAGGAGGCGACAGGATCAGAAGGGGGCGTGGGGAAGAAAATTTTCCTTCTCCGATCCAGCAGCTATAATTTTATCTGGCACTTACAAGGCAAAATACAAAAGCTGGATCCCCTGAACAGGGTCCAGGGACAGCCCTCGAGAAGGAATCCCATCCCCTTTGCTTTTCCTGGCAGTGGGGAAGAGGTGGGAGAATAAAAGAGGCCAAATATAGAGGAGGAGGTAGAGGACGCAGTACAAGGACAGAGAGAAATAGATATGAGGGGGCCGAAACGGAGACAGACCCATGAAAGTGCACATTATGAGACAGGGAAAATGTGAAATAGAGCCAGGAAGAAAAGGAAGTGGTCTAGTGGAAAGAGCACTGAAGTAGGGGACAGGAGAGGTGGGTTGCTATTTTCACTTCTGCCAGCAACCAACTTTGTGACCTCAGCAAGTCCCTTCGCTTCTCTGTGCCTCTGTTTCCTCTATCCTTTCTCTGTTTTGCCTATTTGGATTATAACTGCTATATGTGGCAGGCACTGACTCTTGCTATAAGACACATAAGATGACACAGATGGTGCCTCTACAAGCTTACAGTAACTTCACTGATTACGCCTGCACTGTGTAAGTACTTACGCAGCCCTTGGTATGTTCCTCAAAATCTGCAAATCAGGTATTCCACCTCGGTAGTCTCTTTCCGTGGTTGCTCCAGTTTCAGTCAGGAATCTGCAGGGAAGTTATTACTTGCCAACAAAAGATATGCAAACCAATTTAAATGAGAATCTGGGAGCTGCAAGCTTCACCCGTAGGCGGTATGTGAGGCTACCACAGAGAAGCACTAGTCAAGCAAAGGAGCAGATTAATGAACAGATAGCAAGAACTTTTTCTTCAGTAGAGACAAGGTTTTCCATTCGTAGGATTACAAAAATGCCTTTTTCATGTGGAGAGTTCATTTGGGCTTCATTAGGTAGGCTTATGGCAAATATTGTATTTAAACCTGTCCTCTATTATCACTACATAAGCAATGTTCTAACATGAGGAATATAAAGGTCAACTGGGATGCAAAATACCTGTGACACTTGACATTTAAACAGTATATTTCCATGACTCATGCTCTCTTCTCCTAAACTCAATGGTGAATCCAAAGGCTATGTGTAGCCGATAAAAAGGATGTTTTGTTTCACAGTGTGTGTGTGAGATAAAATATTTTTATATATTATGGAGGCGTTGGTAGCGACTCCCTTGTCAAGGTTGCATTGAGATTTGTACTAAAATCCTTCTGATTCATGCTTTAGTGATTGAATTGTCTCCTGGCTTTAGCATAATAATTCTTCAGCAGATGACTGAATTTTAAAATATGTACTAACTTTGTGCGGAAACAACACTTTTTAAAAATGCTCCCTTGAAGTTTTATACTCTTTCGTTGCTTTCCAATATCTTGGACATAGGCCAAGTCAAGTATAGCCATAGAAGATAGTTTGCACTAGTCTACCCTGCATTCTGTTCTTCATCTCTGCTCACTCTCCCATTGTTACCTTCTGTCCCTTGCTACTCCACAAAGTTTATATCCTCCCAACTCACTACCCTTGGCTCATCACTTGCTGCCCCCAACATCCCCTCCATGGTCACCACTACCCCAAACCTTCCCCTGCTGTCCTTCCTGGCTCCCCTATGTCTTCCCATCCTTTATTGCTTTATTGCTCCCCACTGCCTGACATGTTTTTTTTTTTAAAAACTAGGAAATTCCTATATGAACATTTTAAAGTTCGAAGTAAGGCTCTAAAAGTGCTTATCCTTTCAACACAATCCAATAAAAATGAAGGAATCACCAGTTAAGACTACGTTAACACCCAAAAACCCCCTCAGTTCACCAATTCACAACCTACATCTCATCATCCCATCATGCACTCCTGGACTCGTCATCTCAGCAGCAAGTTCTCTTTTTCTTCTTGCCACTCTACACATATCCATTTCCTTCGCACCACAATCCGATACACAATCTTGGCTAAATTTTGAGGTTGCTCTAAATGTGTCTAATAAAGAGATGTTTTGGTTTTTAAACTTAAAATACCTGCAACCCAGGAGAACAAACAACCAACACATGTTAAAATGACCTATACGTTGGTGGAAAAACAGAATCATTTGAAGAGGTTGTTTAGGGCTGGATTAATTTATGTTCCCTCAGAGGTGACCTAATATTGTAACTTGCACAAGTCTTCCAAGCTTTCCACCCTCAAGAAAAGGGGTGGTGGTGAGTCACTGGGTTTGTAGATTTGTCCTCTAATTTTAGTCCTAAAGTAATACTCAAAGTGCTTTACAAGCATCAGTGGATTTAGCTTCAAAACATCACAATGAGGTGGGTAAATATTACTATCCCTATTGTACAGAGGAGGAAGCTCCTGTGCCAGTTAAGTGACTTACCCAAGGTTATGCAAGAAGTCGGTGGCAGAGCCAGGAATAGAATCCAGGTCTTCTGAGTCCCTGTCCTGTTCTTGAACCACGAAGTCATCCTTCCTGGTGTGATGGTAAATGTGTGCAAAATAGACGACACCTGTTCTTCCATTTATATTATAATAGTGGATGTTCCATTGCTATATTTTGTGAAACCATCTGATAACGGTCAATTTTTTTCCCATAGAAGTCTTCATTATAATAGTCATTCCAATTACGAGTGGACTCCAATCTGTACATTGCAACACAACAACTTAGAACTTCCATTCTACCTTGCAATACCAGGAGTTGCTCTGTGTGAGTTTAGTATAAAGGGAATTGTGGTTGAATTTACAATGGATAAATGATAAAACAGAACCATTGAGGAGTATTTTGTTTTATCCCATGAAGATGTCTTGTGATAAATTTTGATATAAAATTCTGCTGTAGTTATTGTGCATAGTATTCTAGAATCCATTCTACACTTCCTGGATAAATACTGCTACTTTGAATTCATTTACATAAAATAATGGTACTAAAATAGACAATGCATAAGGATGTTGCACTCTGAAGTTTTTCTTTGGGAAAACTGCTAGTTGTGGAAATGTCTGTGTGAATGTTTTAAGAAGCTGCTATTAATATATGGAGATATACCTATCTCATAGAACTGGAAGGGACCCTGAAACATCAAGTCCAGCCCCCTGCCTTCACTAGCAGGACCAAGTACTGATTTTACCCCAGATCCCTAAGTGGCCCCCTCAAGGATTGAACTCACAACCCTGGGTTTAGCAGGCCAATGCGCAAACCACTGAGCTCTCCCTCCCTCATTCCTGCTGCTGCTGCTTATATTTGTATTATCAGAGTGTCTAGGAGCCTTGGTCATGGACCATGACTCTACTGTGCTTGGTGCAGTACTTACAATTTGTGTTAATATGTTATTTTTGTGATGCAGTTAAAAGCTATTTCAGCATTTGTCTGAGTATAACTGACCCATATTAGCCTGAGGATTAAGTCTACTAGCCAGGGTGAAAAATAGTTGCTCTGCCACATCCCCTGTACGGTAATTTAAAGGAATAGAATAGTTGTGTGATGTTTACTCTGTACAGCAGCATTGTCAATGGAGTGTTCTAATGAGGTAACAACATTCATCTCTTTTGGTTTTGTCCCCTTCCTAGCCTGGTTTCATTTTTTTCTTTCTCTCTGTATCAGAGATTACGATGTATTTTCCTCCTTCCTTGCCATTTCTCTTTCTCCATCTCCATTCTACCCTGTCCATCCCCAGAATCTCTAACAGTTCTTCACCCCCAACCATGCATCTACTCATGTAGGAATTATAAAATGCACCAGACACCACACCGCCAGAGGACTAAATGTACTAGCCAAAGACCTGTGTGGAAGAGGATGGTGTACTCTCCTGGGGCCACACCTAGGGAAGAAGTCAAGCCCACACTCCCCTGTTAAGGGAAGGTTTGGGGATTCCTATCAGCTTCTGTCCCTAGAGCCTCCTTGGGGACTCAGTCTTCTGTAGCAGGTGTCTGAAGCCCCCCACCTCAACCTCCTCTGAGTCTAACCCCTTCTATCCTTCCAGCATCCATTCTCTGAGTCTCTGCTTCTCCCCTCTGTTCTCTGACCCCCCACCTCAGTGTCTGTCTGTGTCTCTCTCTCTCTCTCTCTGCTGCCTTCCTTTCCCTCTGTGTTTAGATCCTTCCCCCTAGTGAATCTTCACAGCCTGCCTCTGTTGCTTTCCCAAGTGACAGCTGTGTGAAACTGACGGATTTTGAATAGCAGCAGTGAAAACTGGCAAGGATCTGTTAAAAATTCTGAAGAGCAGCAGAGTCCCTGGAAATGTCCTGGCTGCAGACTCTGGCAGAGAGCAGTGCATTAGTTTACACTTAGTTCCACAGATTTTAAGACCAGAAAGGGACCGTTGTGGGCAAACAGTATGACTTCTGCTATAACACTGTCCATAGAACTTTGATCCAATAAATTATAAGCCAAATAATTTATGGATGAACTAGAGGTTGTCTTCTAGAAAAGACATCCAGTCTTGACTCGAAAGACTTCAAATGATGGAGAATCCACTCTTCCAGTGGTTAATTACCCTTGCTAAAAAAGGGGGGGAAATTTTTTTTTAGTTTGAATTTTTATAGCTTCATGTTCCAGCCATTTTATATTGTTATGCATTTGTCTGCTATATGAGATTCTTCAACTATCAGAAATCTTCTCCCTTGCTTAGGGATTTATAGATCATGATCAAGTCTCCTCTTAACCATCTCTTCAATAAGCTATAATGATTGAGCTCCTTAAACTTTTTTTGTTTGTTTCTTCTGGATTCTCATTTTTTGAAGATTCCTAATTTATTTCTCAGTTACTATGTGATCTGAGGAGTCAGTAAAGCTCTCTGGGCCTTTCTTTCATTATCTGTACAATGAGGATAATATTAATACCTTGATCTCACTGGTGTTGTGAAAATTAATTCATTAATGTTTTCAAAGTGTGGAATGTGTTATAAAATGTGATTTAATACTTAATCTGTTTGTTTCGAGAATGCTCGGACTCATGAGACTTATGCAAGTCATTTTGTAATAGCTTTGGCTGGTGGGGCTCTTTTGTTTTGCTTTTAAATTTTCATAATGGGCTTGGAATTTAATTTATGCTGTAGCTCCTCTGGTTTTCTGAACCCTGCAGTAATCTGGCAGAACTCTGCATTTGTATCTCTCCTCCTCCACACCCTCTTTATAGTAGATAGAAAAACACTGATGCTATAAGGCCGTATTTATAAGGAAGAAAAAAATATTATGTTGGGAAAAAAAGCATAATAAAATGGGCATATAACGTTAGATGTGGAGATTCAGGATATTTCATGCAAGTACATAAAGCCTTTTGTTCCAAGGGATCCCAAAATTTATTTGTGAACTATATACAGAGAATAGCACCGAAATGTACTTAATGGGATGCCCAACAATAGGTAAAATTTTGGCCAAGGAAACAAGGTTCAAAGCCTATTTGCTCCCTCCAAAATTCCCAAAGGATTTTGAATGTCCATGTAGAGCAGGTAGGACCTTGTGCGTTTTTTGTTGTGTGTGTGTGGTGGTTTTTTTTTTTTAAATGATCTCATGGTAAACTGCATGCTACCCATTTTATCTCTGTTAGGATGAAGGGCCGAGTTTTGACTTAGCCAAGGTTTGTAGCTATAGTCCCAGGAAGTCTAGGGATTCCAAATTCCTCTGAGATCGTCCTCAAGTCAGTAATGGTTGTGGATGTGAAGGGGGTCATGTATAGGGCCCTACCAAATTCATGGCCATGAAAAACGCTTCACGGACCATGAAATCCGTTCTCCCCCTGTGAAATCTGCTTCTCTGTGCTCTTACCCTATACTGTACAGATTTCACGGAGGAGACCAGCATTTCTCAACTTGGGGGTCCTATCCAAAAGTGCGTTGCAGGGTGTGTGTGTCACAAGGTTATTTTAGGGGGGTTGCGGTATTGCCACCCTTACTTCTGCGCTGCCTTCAGAGCTCGGTGGCCGGAGAGCGGAGGCTGCTGACTGAGGGCCCAGCTCTGCAAGCAGCAGTGCAGAAGTAAGGGTGGGAATACCATACCAGGCCATCCTTACTTCTGCGCTGCTGCTGGTGGCAGCTCTGCCTTCAGAGCTGGGCTCCCAGCCAGCAGCCGTCGCTTTCCAGCTGTCCAGCTTTGAAGGCAGTGCCACTGTCAGCAGCAGCGCAGAAGTAAGGGTAGCAGTACCACAGCCTCCCTACAATAAACTTGCAACCCTCCCCCCCAAGCTCCTTTTTGTGTCAGAACCCCTTCATTTGCAACACACTGAAATTTCACATTTAAATAGCTGAAATCATGAAATTTACTATTTTAAAAATCCTATGACTGTGAAATTGACCAAGATGGACCCTGAATTTGGTAGGGCCCTAGTCATGTACAAGGACTGGAATAGGATTCAGTAAGGTTTTACACTGAAAAAAGATTGTACACAATTTTTTTGTCATGGAGCTTCATATTTATCACTAAGTGACTCGAGATCTAATGTGCTCACTTTACAAGTGAAACGATGGTTCTAAGAAGCAGTCCTGCTAACCCCGCTTGGGCCCTGAGAGCCCAGCAGTGCTCTTTCCTTTTTTGTATATCATCACAAGTAATAAAGGGTCACCAGGCCCAGTTAAGCTGTTAGTTCTAGCTGTGGAACCGTATTGTCTTCAGCACCAAATCTACCTGATTGGAACTTAGTAAACAATTTTGTGGACAATGCTCAAGAAGGAATAGAATACAGCTGGCTTTCTCTAGTTACGTGGGCTCTGCAGGGCTAGTAGGAATATATAGCAGTAAATGCTTACCCTTGGATATTTAAGTCCACCGAGAGGAACCTAAATGCATGCACAGAGCAGATCTGCTAACTAAGATGGTGCTGTTTTGTACATAGTTGCTTGTCACTGCACTTTAAGTGGAGGAGCTTGTGTTTCTCATTAAAGCACTGATTCCTTCCAGCTAATTGCATGTGTGTGGTTGTGAAACTTCTGCTGGTCTCACACGTGCAATAAAGAGAGGGTGGGGAAATTTTGCCTGAAGGAGAAAATAACCATCCAGAGGAGGAGGAGCATTGGAGACTACATCATATAATAAACATTATTCCTTAGGGCTTTGTTGTTCCACAAAGACAAAAGGCCTTGAATTTAAGCCCAGTAGTGGAGAGAAGGTTCGCAGAGGGGGCAGGGCGGAGAATGAAAACAACTGAGTAAGTCCTTGTGGTGCAATCACTGACATAAATCTGTCTTTCGTGAATATCCTGAACTTCCCAGGCATTCAGTCTGCAGCCAAGGAACAAAAGGCAAGACAGTTTCATTGGAAATAATCAGCTCTCTAGAGGCCTGCAGATGAAGTTATAGCCCAGTTACCTCAAACATCTGTAACCTGAAGGTCTGTGCTGGGGAAAATGTACCGATATTTACCGTTCTTACACTATTTTCTATTGCCATTGCCATTCTAGTGCAAGCAGGGCAGAGTACAGGAGCAATGGCAGCAGGGAAAGCTGCATGTCCCCCGATCTGCCCCACCCCTCTACTGGAAAAGTCTTCCTGCAGCTGCAAGTAAAGGGAAAGGCAGCCAACAGTGGGAACGGCTCACGCGGACAGGGCTGCGGGCTCACGCAGCAGCAAGTAACGACGAACAAAGCCTCTTGTCTCGTCTCCGCTTTCATGGCTTTACGTTCTATTGCAAAAGCATCATGTGGGCCTGGCTCCATGGCACCACCAATGGACCAGTCTTCCCCGTATGGGGAGTAGAGGAGGCCACCAGGGGACTGGAGAGCAAAGCAGTTAAAAGTAGAAATTCACAAATAAGACAAAACCAGAAAGAACAACAGCGAGGGAGAGGAGAAAATAGAGCAGTGGTGGGCCCCACACAGCCCGTCAGGGTAATCCGCTGGCAGGCTGAAAGACAGTTTGTTTACATTGACCGCCCTCAGCTCCCAGTGGCTGCAGTTCACCGTTCCCGGCCAATGGGAGCTGCAGGAAGCAGCGCGGGCCGCAGGGACGTGCTTGACGCCGCTTCCCGCAGCTCCCATTGGCCGGGAACGTCGAACCGTGGCCCCTGGGAGCTGAGGGAGGCCATGCCTGCAGATGGTCAATGTAAACAAACTGTCTCGTGGCCCGCCAGTGGATTACCCTGACGGGCTGCGTGTGGGCCGCAGGTTGCCTACCACTGAAATAGAAGGTAGTAACTGTGCCTGGAGGTAGGACACTGAGTAGCTTCCATTGCAGGGCATGCGTAGGGCTTCTGACTTTCATTTTTAAGCAATAAATACAGGTCTGTCGCATCTTAGGCGCATTTAACATGTACGATTTCAGCTTTATGCGGTCGGCAAAAACAAGAAAAAAAACAAAAAAAAGAGAAAAATAACAATTTAAATACTGTTTCTGTAGTGCGGGCGACTCTGCCCGCCATTACACTCAATGTAATTTTGACTATACGCGGTTTTCGCTTTAGGCGCTGACCGCGGAACGTATCCCCAGCATAAGATGAGACAGACCTGTACTGATTTGGGGGTGTTTTAATAAGAAAGAGAAATCTCTATTTATCCAACAAACATCGGAATTGATTACTTGTGTCTAAGAGCTTGTCTACACGGAGCAGTAATGTGGACTACGGGAATGTGATTTCTAAAACCCGCTAATATGTTGCACATTAACTGGTCCATGTAGACCCTGTTATGCACACTAAAGGTTCCCTAGTGCTCTTTAACATAGTTCTGTTTGAAACAGTACTATGTTAAAGCGCACTAGGGAACATTACAAAGAGATTACTCATTACAGTAGTGTGTATTGTATGTATTCCAAATTACTCATTACAGTATATACAAGGAGAGAGCCCCTTCTCATCAGCTCCTTTGGTCATCCAGTGATATAGCCCTAATGTAGCATAGATCCTTCTGATTAATTCAGCACAATCTTTCTTTGGCAGGCAAGAGGTTGCACATGATTCCCATTACCACTGCCTGAATATCTGCTCATGCTGAATAGCCTGTATTCCCTGACTTTCAAATAGTCATTTATTAAGTCAATCAGAGAGAATACGAACATTTTCATATGGAAGGGGCAGTTTTTGGTTTTTTTTGGTTTTTTTTTGTAGACTATCTGATGGTTTCACCAGCCGTTACTAGGAAATGTTCCTCTCTAGTCCATGAAAAGAGGTATTTTGTTCTCTCTCTCTCTCCAGAACATACACATTTGAGAGCGAGGGATTTTCATTTACCATGACAACCAAAGAAACTGCAGAACCATGTGGTTGCTTTGTCCTTCATATGATTTATTCTTTTATTTTAAAAATTCATATTGCTAATTGAGTTAGGAAACCTCAGTGGTTTTTTCACTCCTCTCTCATGAATTATATCCCTGTCTTACCTACATAGTATTTTGTATGGACCTGTAGAAAACTTGGTAGTGCTATTATTTTCATGATCCCTTTTAAGAAAGTGATTTTAGCTAATACCTTTTTTTTTTTTGTTCTATGGTTATCACACTGAAATAACAATCTTAGTACAGAGCCTAGCACAATTGGGTTCTGGCCCAATACAAATAATAGATCGCAATAACAATGAATCACATTAATATTGTTTGACAATCAGAGTGATAGTGACTCTAGCATGGAGGTAATAGTCTTTTAGTTCATGGGTTTTTTCCCTCTGTACAGCAGTGATACTCAGACTCAGGCTCGGGAGCTGCAAGTGGCTCTTTAATGAGTCTCCTGCAGCTCTTTCCAGCACATGATATTAAAACACCATGTCATTTAATTATTAACCAATCAGGATGCTTTTACTATATTATTAACCAATTGTAGAATACTTGCACAGTCATTTTGCTGTGAGAATATATAAATAGTAAATGGAACAATGAATTCACACTACTGTGGCTCTTTTGGGTAATATTAATCGTTGATTTGGCTCCTGGACTACTGAGGTCTGAGTACCACTGTTATAGAGGCTGGTGTTTATATAGAATCATAGTGGCCAAGAGATGGAAAGATCTGTTGGGTCATAAAGCCTATTCCCATGCTAGGGCAGGATCTAGCAAAGACAGAAGATATATCTGACAATTAACAGATAGTACTCTTGGCAGGGCCTGCTCTCATTGAAATCAGTGGTAGAGCTCCCATTGACTTCAGCGAGAGACGGCTCAGGCTAGGGTGACCAGACGTCCCGATTTTATCGGGACCGTCCTGATATTTCGGTCTCTGTCCTAAGATCGGTCGGGACATATTTTGTCCCGATATCCGCAGGCAGCACTATGGGTTTTTTTTGTTTTTTTTTAAACTCAGCCAGAGCAGGACTCGCTCGGCTTTTTTTTTTTTTTGCTCAGCGCCCGCCCCCCCTCCCCCCATGTGTCCCGATATTTTCTTCCCCTCATCTGGTCACCCTAGCTCAGGCCTTCAATCTTAGCTGAAAGGCAAGAAGAAGCATTGATCCTGTCAGTCTGTGTATAGCACCAGTATTAATCCTGACTCTTAAAAATTGCTGTAATCTTAAAATAAAAAACAAAATCAAACACTGCTCTGTTATTAAGGCATAAAAATAAATGGCCACCAGTATGGTGCTAACACCCCAACTTCCACCTGTAAAGCTGTGTGTGAGCGCCCTCTATAGCTCCGTAGCTGAACTGTAACAGTTCCCAGAGTTGTGCACACTCATGCTGACATCAGTGCTCAGGGAGAGAAATTAATTGGGCAATGTTTGCTTTAAGTAAACAAGATGGAACCATTTAATTTTAGCCAGGCAGCTCTATAAATGCTTACAAATGTTTCCCAATCTGGTGTAGGCTACTCTAAAGAATGCAGAATTAGTAAAGGGAAAAGTCTATATAAATGAGGCTGTGATGTTATATTTATGTAATGCTCTTCATCCAGGAAAATCCCTAAAACCTCAATATGCATAATGGGTATTTAGACACCCAGTTCCCTCTCCTATCTAATGAGAATTGGGCTTCCAAATCCCATAGCTTAGAAAGTCTCAGCCGTAGTTCATAAGGCCAAATATTGGCACATTGCGAGGACCACACCAACATGGGTGAATTTCAGTGCCATGAAAGCAGAGTTATTGTGCCCCTGTGTTCCTGCCAACAACACCCATCTGTAGCCTTCTATGTATAAATTAATCCTACCAGGAATGTAAATAATCTCTGTGTATGGAAATGCATAATAGCTGAGCTACAGTATACATGCACAAACATGAAGATGTGACTCTGGGATAGAGATGATCCTTACGTGTTGTGTGTGTGTGTGTGTGTGTGTGTGTGCGCGCGCACACACATACAGTGCCTCGTGCATTGTGGCCTCGATCCCTGATTGGGGCCTGTGGGTGCTACTGCAGCACAAGTCCTAAATAATAAAAATGATGGCTGCCCCACAGGCCCTGCCCTGGAACATCTTTCCTCTACTCCTCTTATGGAGAGTCTACAGAGTAAGATTTCTGCAGCGGGTTGGACCTGGAGTGGAGAGCTTCCACCCTGTGCTCTCTCTTTGCCCTCAGATTTTCTGATGTGCACAAAGGCAACCAGACCTTGACCCATAATATACACTGAAATGCAGCCATCTCTGAGCTGAAATGTGACAGCTGTTTCACTGCACACAGCAGCACTACATGAGTAACTGCACTTGTACAGTGGGTTAGGACAAAGTGAAGAAGTACCATAGCAAAGTGAAATTATAAAGGGGGATTTAAAATAACACAACTATAATTACCTGAGCTGAAAGTTGACTAGAACATGAGGAGGTTGGGTTAACATCCTTTTGCTGTTGTGAAAAGAGCCCTAGCATCTTTTATAATGAGCACAGTTAGATATCTCATCCAACAGTAATTGTGATATGTAATAACACTAACAGAAGTATTAACTATAAAATTCTGAGACATAGTAGTGTAGATCAGAAAACGCAAAGTCAGGGATGACTCTGGCTCAAATCCTGCTCTGGATTTACTTCCATTGAAGACAGTGAAGTCACTCTGGATTTACACTGGTATAACTGAGAGCGGAATCTTCTCTCAACCTCCATAATTTACATTGTTTGTAAAATTAACAAATATGGATACAATATGATTTATGGATCAAGACTCTGCTTCAGCGTTTAATTTCCTAGTTCTTCAGTTTGCATTGCATCCAGTCTATTGGTTCATTTCTTTCTCATTTTAATTTGTTTTTTTTGGAAGACTATACAGCATGTGCTTATTTGAGAGATACTGACAGTTGCAATTCTCTGGCTAAATATGTTCTTAGATACATCTTTGAAAAAAGTGGCTACTCAAATATTCACTAGCAACTCAATTTCTATGAGAAATGCTGGCTTATTGCCAATAAAGGATTTTCTTTCAAATAAGACCTTTAGATATAAAATACAGTCTTCTCTCTGCTAGTAGCAGATTTTAGGGCCTTGAAGATCTGCTTCTTGTTGAAGGAGAAATCAGTAGTGAGGAGTCTGGATATTATCTTGGTGTGTAAATATGAGTTATATCAGTCCTTGAACAGAGGTGATCACAAACAGCACCCAGGTAATCCCCTCTTTCAAGGATTTCAGCCAAATACCAGTGTCTGGTTCCCGAGGAGTAACTAGTTAGAGAGAATAAGGAAGTGATCAAATTCTTGCTGCTTGCAACAGCTCTACCCCTCAAAAAAGTGAATCACAAAACTAACAATGCATTCTTTTTTTTTTTCAAAGGCTGAACGGTGCTAAAACACTAAGAAAAAGATCTTGGAAACTGTAACAGTGCCATATAGTGACTCACCATAACTATAGTGTGCGCGTGTGTGTGTGTGTGTGTGTGTGTATATGTATATGGGGAGAGAGAGAGAAAGGGGGGGGGGGAAAGACATTTTAATAGTTACTGAAGACTTCATGGTTCTTGCTGTGCTCCACAAAATAGCTAGTTGGAATGCCATGGTGACAGCACAGACAGAACTCAAATCCTCCTGCTCTAAAAACACAGGCCCTTCCCACTTGAGTTAATAGAGAACGCCCATTGCTATTAGCAGTAAAAGGCCGATGACACCCAAAAGTTCATATTGCAACCAGTAGAGGAGAATGGTGCCCGTGCACCAACCAGTTCATGAAATGTATTATTTCCTCTCTCTCTCTCTCTCTCTCTCTCTCTCTCTCTCTAAATTCCGAGAACTAATCTGACCATTTAGTGTGTTTGTCAAGAATAGTCGAAGAGAGGCCAATAGGCCGTTCTATGGCACAGCATGAGGCTGCTCTCCTTTTCATCACTGACAACAGATTCCACAGTACACAGTGTGGTCTGCAAGTCCCAGCTGTAAATTCCTCTCATCTCTTGAAAAACATTGTGCTAGCAGACTTAACTAAAGGTATTTTAACTAGTGTGATGTTAAACACAATTTTACCCTTCGTGTAGGCAGGGACATTTAAACACAATGATTTGTCTTTAAAATCATTAAGGTTAACCATGGCCTGCTAATGTTTTTAAACACAACTGTCCCTATCTACCCAAAGGGCAAAATTGTGTTTTAACATCGCACTAGTTAAATGTGTTTAGTTAACATGTTTGCTAGCATGCCACTTTCCCCCAGTGTAGGCATGGCCCAGATGCTGCAAAGGTGGGCAGGGGATGAATATGCTGCTCCACTTCCAGAGGAATGTAGTGATTGGCACCCATCTCTTCATATTAACCCTTCTTTGCCATTATTGAGCAGCCTTGATATGTTATGTAAAAGGAGTTCAGTGCTTGATGGATGCCCATGATGCAGCCTTGCATCTGGTCAACAGAATGTGAGTCTGAACACAACATTGTGTTCTTGGAACTTGAGTTCAAACCCCATCTGTTACAATGATGCTCTGTGACCTTGGCCAGTTCAGTTAATCATCTTGCCGCTGATGATGATATGGGTTGGGAGTGCTAGTACCTATCATTTATTTTATTATTTGTATTTCACTAAGTGGGGGGTGGGCACTAATGAAGGATCAGAGACCTGTTGTGCTAGATACTATGTAGATACTCAGTAAAAGGACAGTCCTTGCTCCAAAGGAGCTTGTAGACTAGGTTTTAAGAAAACGCAATAGGTGAATGATACAGACACACATAGGGCCGCAGAAAGGAGAGGATAAGTTTAAAAAGTGAGCAAATTATCATTCAACCAAGTATCATTAAGTTACTCCATTTGCTTCTACTTCAATTTCTAAATGCAGGAATTTGAATGCCTCCCTCCCTTACAGGGGGTTATGAGGCTGAATTAGAACATCAATAGCTTTTCTTATCTTGGAAGCACTTTACAAACATTGTCAGTTGTATTCTTCTCTGAACCCAGAGTGATGTAGGAGAGCTCTCATCCCTGAGAGAGGAACCTAGCTATGAAAAATACATAAATATAGAACAGAGGTTGAACTTTCTTTTTACAGGATAAATGAATTATGTGCTATGAATTGCCATCCCTCCTATCCCAATTGCAAGGAGATGGCCTATAATTATGGTTGGCTAATTTCCTGTAGTTGCATTGAGGGAGGCTCTTGTATCTCTGTTTCCTCACACGAGCATTTTTTGATTTCTCCACCATTACTGCCTCGAAAAGGCATGTTGTCTGCACACCTGAATTATAGTATTTAACTGGTAATAGCATACATGAAGCTTGCTTTTTCCTTCTTGTGCAAATTGTAAGAGCAGATGCAAACAAAAGATAGAAACAAGTATGACCAATTTTTAAAAATGAAGTACATCTTGAACTAGTCACTGTTGTTCTCTGTTCACTGTAGTAACCTTGGACCATCCCACCTTGCAGATGAAATATTAAATACTTTGCATCTCCATTAAATACTTTGCATCTCCACTTTGCATATTATAGTGTCTGCCATTTAGGAATCTCCGAGAATTCTACAAACATCCTTATCATTCCCCTGTGAGAGACCAAGCTGTAGAACCATTGTTATTCCCCCTTTCTTAGATGGATTACCAAAGTGCTGAGCAGTTAAAGGACTTGCCCAAGGTTATGTAGTGAGTCAGTGGCAGGACTTGTGTCCTTATTTCCAGTTCTTGTTGTACCCACCAGATGTTTCCTCTATACATGCAAATGCAAGAGCCAGTGATTCTCAGTGTTCCCTGTGTCAGAATACACTTGCATTGACACCTGTGCTAATAGAATGCTGTGCTGATCCAGAGAGAGAATTTCCCAGAGGGCTTGTTTTGGGAAGGAGTCATTGCTGCACTTCAGGCTATGTTATAAAATATGTGTGAGTGCTGCTAATTAAGGGGTCCAGTTCTGCTCTCATTGAAGCCAATCACATAATCAGACTGAACATTCAAAATAAAATGGCATTTTTTATTGTACAGTGCACCTATGGTTCTTACAGCTGTAGCGTCTTGGCTTTTGCAGTTTCGACTTTGATTTTTGTTACCGGAAGAGAACTAACACAAATGCATGTAATTAGGGCAACCTAGGAACTCTATTAAAGGAAATGTCTATTTCTCTTTGAAGAACTAAAGATGCAGGAAATCAGGCTGCATTTGGTGTCAATGAATAAGAGGTATTGTGGCTACTCTTCAGGAGGTGCAGCTGTCCAGGCACTCTTGTTATTAGCAAGATCAAATAAGGAGATAAGATGTCTGGAAGAATCAGTTACAATGTCCAGAAAGGTGTTTTAAGGCAGGGATGCCTACTTTTATCTTGCCTGTTCGCTCTCCTCCTTGCTGTTGTTGCTAAAACTAGCCAGTAATGTTTGTCAGGCAGGCTCCCACCTACAGTCTGTGAAAAGTAACTTCTTTGGTTTGGCAGGCCTGAGAGCAAACTGCTGAGCAGTCAGCAAGAACCTGTGGGGTTTTTTCTGCCACTGCTCGTGTTGCTCATTTTGAACAAATGGCATTTCACCTTAATATAGCAGCAGTGAATTTTAACCTCTCGGTCCATATAAAAAGGACAGATTGATTGCTGGTCTCCACCTGGCAATCCATTTGCTGGCGCTGAATTTTTAGTCTGTGACTAAAAGCTCACAGTGGTACCGCATTTTAACTGCCGTCAGAGTTCCAGCTGTGAAATCTTCTCCTGAATTATCAAAAGTCAAAAATCTGATGTTATGTCTCTGGAAGACCAATGCCTTCCAGGCCAAATTTCTCAAGGGCATAAGCTCCATTGACATAAGCTCCTGCTTCTGTGTGGTGAATTTGGCCTTATGCCAAAGTTTGTGATTAGTGCCTGCTACTAGGTTCTGTTGCTGATCTTCGGAAAACTCCGTTGTACTGGGCTGGATGCATTATCTGATTGACACCTCCCAAAGAGAGTCTGCTATGGTCAGCTATGATGGTCCTCATCAATGCAGGAACAAACCACCTTCACTTGAAAGAGTGTCTGGAGTGCTTTTAAATGTGTGAACGCTGCCTCAAATAGCCAGCAAGACACCAGCAGCTACTGGAGTTGAAAGGAGAATTGTAGTCAGAAAAGGAACGTCCATCTTGGAAGAGACCAGATGCGAGAACCTGATGCAGAAGATTTGTGTTAGTCTCTGGGCATGCCCGTATCCTTTTCCATCCCCTTTGTGCCATGCCTAGTAGAACTATAGCACAAAGGGGTGTCTCAGTCCAGCGTATCTTGGAGGCAGTGGACTTTGAGTAGCTCCTGTGACACAGTTCCCAAACACCAATAGGGGAAAGGAATTGAGAGACTGAGAAGAGAACAGTAGTAAACAATGGCAGTTTCTCTGGCTCATTTACCTGTGGCAGCATGATAACCCGTATTCAGAAACCTACAGCTTTTTAAGGGAAGTTTTACTTCTTGTTGAAGAGCTGCCCACATGAAATTCTGCTGGCTTTCCACACAAGACACATTCCAGTTAGTGTTTTTGGCTGTAGTTTTTGAAACCTTCTCATATTTTTTTCCTTTGGGGAGGAGGGAACAGCTTTTGAGTAGATTAAAAGCCATTTTTGGCTGGCGTTTGGCAATAGTTTTCCCACGATTTTAAGGTCTGTCCATCTGACACATGGGTTGATTTCTTAACCCTTTGCATGCTATTCCTGTAGAATTGCTGTACAAAGTACAGCCTTGTGACTCTATTTTTGATTGTGTACTGTACATGAGTTGGTTTCCATGTCTAGACATGCCTTGGAAGTCTACAAAAGTTGTGTTCGACTATTCCAATTAGTTTGAAGTTCAGGAGTCAGAACCCAGGCCCTATTAGATAGAGGTAAACAAAAGTGGGTGGTTGTTTTTAAGCATAAACATGTCTGTCTTATTTTTCCACTTTCTACCAAAATATGCTTTATTTTTCAAAAACCATACAAGAAGAAGCACGTACCAAAGAATTCCCAGGACACATTTGCATATGCATTATTTGCTCAGTCACCATTACATACATTCACTTCAGCTCTTTTGATCCCACATGAAAAATTAATCTTCTCCATGTCAACTTGCAAATGGTCTCTCTAAAGTCTCTCTCTTAATATTCTCTCGATAACACAGAAGCTGTTGTAACACCCCCCCAGATATGAGGAAATGGTGTCCCAGATGAACAAGCGCAAGCCTGAGTTGTATTTGATGGAATATGGTGCTCTGACTTTTTTTTCCCCCCTATACATAATATTTTGCTCTTAAAGGAGCTTCTATTTGTGCAACCTAAAGTATTTTACAAATTTCAGCCTGGAGCTCCTGTGTGCTGTGGAAATTCTTCACCCTCATCCCTTATTAGTACATCTCCCATCTGACAAAGCAGCTGAGAAGCAGTGTGGAGGGTCCAGGTCTCCTTTATATCCTCTGTGATGGGAAAAATCCCTTTGACTTTTCCATGAAGGTGATGAGGGAATTGAACTTTGCTAAAAGAAAACATCGCAGGAAACTCCATGCAGTTTATCCATGTAGGGGGCATGATCTGGGCTTATATTTGCATCCCACAGCCCTTTGCAAATGAAAGATATTCTATTTATATATTATGTAATGCAACAGTATGTCTGGACCTGAGCTCTTTGCAATACATAGGCCTGCAGGGGATAATTGTATGGCTGAAGTATTTAGCCTTAGCTTTGAATTTGTATTAACTGTAATATTATCTGTATACATAACTACTGCTGTTTGAACTTTGTTTGGGTTAATTTCCTTTATTTATGGCAGATTTAAAACAAAAAGATGAAATGGAAAATCTCCCTATAGCAATAGAAATTATGTAAATTCATTTTCTTAGGGAATCTTTTGTGTCCCCCTGTGGCCTATTAGTTACAGATCTAGCTGGTAGAAGTAGCCTCTCGATCTAGTGCATAGATTGACACAACAGGCCTTTTGAATTCTAGAGGCGCAGAGGTGGATCAGGTGGACAGCACTGTGCACTGAATATATGGGTTTGTAGCTTTACCATAGATGCACTGTGACCTTAGGCAAGTCATTTTAACTCTGTACCTGTTTCATGTCTGTAAAATAGAAACAGGACTTTTCACCTGTGGTGGGTATTCTGAAAAATCTCACTAGAATTCCCACATTTGTGACAACCTCCCCAGGGGCATCATATCAGTAGTGGGGACTGAACCCCCCTGGATCCAAAAGCATAAGCCTATTCTCCCTGAGCTAAAAGCCAGCTCTGATAACTCAAAGGCCTTACAGACTCATGACCTTGTATATGGTCTAGCCACTAGAGGGGGACAGAGTTACACTGTGTAGGTTTGGGTTACATCAGGGGTAGGCAACCTATGGCACGTGTGCCAAAGGCGGAACGCGAGCTGATTTTCAGTGGCACTCACAATGCCTGGGTCCTGGCCACCTGTCCGGGGGGCTCTGCACTTTAATTTAAAATGAAGCTTCTTAAACATTTTAAAAACCTCATTTACTTTACATCCAACAATAGTTTTGTTATATATTATAGACTCATAGAACGAGACCTTATAAAAATGTTAAAATGGATTACTGGCACGCGAAACCTTACGTTAGAGTGAATAAATGAAGACTCGGCACACCACTTCTGAAAGGTTGCCGACCCCTGGGTTACATAAATGACAGTTATTGCTGGTTCAAGACTTCTGAAAGTGCTGGCTCCTGACCACTTCTATAACCATTGTATTCTGCCACACTGAACAATAGTAATTTATTTGTATTACTAGGAGCTGAAAGCTCATGTTGTGAGACAGGTGTAGCAGTTGGGCCAAGAAACCCAGCATCTGTGCAGTCTTCCTCATATAGCCAATGAAATTGTTGCATGTGAATTAGCTGTTGCCTAAGGGTGGTGATTGGTCGAGTGACCTCTGATATCACAATGGGCTAGCACACTTGGCATGGCATAAATACATGCCGTACTCTAGCTGAAAGCCAGTAATGTTGCACGGGTGTAATTTGTAAAGTCAAAATGGCTGAGAACGTAAAAATTGGATGGTAACAGACCGCAAATCCCAGTGATGATTGAACCTGGTGATATTCTAAACAAAAAGAGCTCTGAACCATGCTGGTAACTGTTTTGATTGCTTCACACTGACTCAATAGATATTTTAGGGTTCAGAGTGACACACAGAAGGTGACAGTCCTGGAATCTTGTTATATAGAGGCTAGAACCTAGAGGCGCCTCTCATGGATCAGGGGACCATTGCACAAGGCACTGTGCATAACAATAATAGTAATAATACCACCTAGCTCTGACATAGTGATTTTCCTCAGTAGATCTCAAAATGCTTTATGCGGGAGGTTAATATCACCCCCATCTGTAAAATGGGGTTAACTGAGGCATAGAGAGAGGAAGTTACTTACCCATGGTCACTCAGCAGGTCAATGGCAGAGCTAGGAATGGAAGCTAGGTCTCCCGAGTCCTTCTCCAGTACTCTGTCCCCTACAGACACCACACTGTCTCCCATAAATATAAAGTATAAATAAATGCATTTTATTTTATATATTTGTAAAATATAAAAATAAATCACAATATAAATGTAGGCACATAATGAAAAGACTATCTCTGCCTCAAAGAGTTTACAATCTAACCTTGGTTAATAGATTTTTGGTGTGAATAGACATTGATGTCTGCAGGAAAAATGCTGACCTGTTGTGGTGAAGCAGTCATAGCGTAGGCTGTGGTGATTCTGTGCTCAAGATCCTTAGATGTTCTTTTTTTGGGGTGGGGTGGAGGAGTAAGGGTGAAATTATGGGGCATGTTCTACGTTCTTCTTTGTAAAATCCCTTTACAATACAAATGTTGCACTCTGTTGAAGTGCTCCATGTTACGGACTAGAATTCTGGAAAATTCACCTTTTTCACAAACACCCCCGTTCTGGATTTAGAAGAATGTAAATAACATCTAACTTTTTTTCTTTTTTTGTTTTTCTCCACTCCCACAGCAAAGGACAATATCAAGTCACCTGAGACAGCCCTAGGTGCTAAAAACCTCACATGCCTTGTTTTGCTGAATTTTATTCCCTCTGTACTATATAATAGTATTTTCTCTTTATATATAACAAGGATAGTTAACAGATGCACCATAGCTGATCTAATAGATAATTTAAAAAGTCTAATTTATTCTTCATTTACTTTTTTTTATTTCACTCTTAGGCTGGTCAAGTTTTACTTTTTCTCTTTGTAAATTTCATTCTCTGGTTCTATTATAGACTATAACAGGGGTTGGCAACCTTTCAGAAGTGGTGTGCCGAGTCTTCATTTATTCACTCTAATTTAAGGTTTCGCGTGCCAGTAATACATTTTAAATTTTTTAGAAGGTCTCTTTCTATAAGTCTATAATATATAACTAAACTATTGTTGTATGTAAAGTAAATAAGGTTTTTAAAATGTTTAAGAAGCTTCATTTAAAATTAAATTAAAATGCAGAGGCCCCCAGACCGGTGGCCAGGACCTGGGCAGTGTGAGTGCCACTGAAAATCAGCTCGCGTGCCGCCTTCGGCACGCGTGCCATAGGTTGCCTACCCCTGGACTATAATCTCCCTTGGGAAATGATAGAAGCTCTGTCACTTGAGTTATCAAATGCTAGACTGGACAAAAAGACCCAAGGAACAGTCTTGCAGTAGCAAGAAGGTTAGACGCCCTCATCCGAGTTTTGACTCTTAACTATTGTGAAGAGTCACTATTTGCCTCTTGCCTGATGTCTTGGGTTCAGAACGCTGCTGGGTGATATTGATCTGATCAAAATAACCAAAACTACTGTCTCCCTTAAATTAAAGGGATACTTTTCCATTTGAAATGTATTTAATTAATAAATGAGTTAAAAGTAGTTTTCAGGTACCATCCCTGCCCCTTAAGTCCACCTGTTAATAAATTTTTGATCCCATTAAAGTCTGTCATCAAGCAGGGAAACCTGACTGACTCTAAGGGAAGACAGTGAAACTTACTATATACAAGTGCTATCAGATACATACATTAAAAAAACTGGGGCAGGGAAACAAGAAAATGTTGTTTGTTAATAATTATGTTAGGTTTTATTTGTTATAATAATGGAGAAAAATATTCAGATAGAAGTTAGATTCTTTCCTTCCACTCCCGACTGTATTGCTTTTATTATTTTGTTATATATAGGGTTTTGAAAACATTGGCAGTTCTCCTTAAAAATGTCTAAACATGTTTGGTTCAATATGTTGTAAAGCAAAACATCTGTGCTCCAGAGCTGAGATTTGAGACACCAAGTTGCAGCCTGGAACTAGTGTTGTTTGAATTACATCTTCCTAAATGTAGTGGGGGTTCTAATGGAACTGCCAACACAGCATTTGGCTGCTTTAATAGAAGAAAAGTGTGTGTGTGTGTGTGTGTGCGTGTATATATCAAGAGGAGGGTGTGCATTGACATGCAGAGAAATGGGTGCTGATACGGCAAAAACTTCAGCATGCACTTAACTTTGCTCACATCTTCTAGTCCTGTTGAAGCTGGGTTCCATGTAGGAGTGATCACTGTTGTTTTTTGATATAGATACTTCAACATTCTGTAACTAGATTGTAATTGTGTTCCAACTACAAGGCCAAATTTTGTCCTCCCAACTAGTGAGGTTTTCTGTAGTCAATACATATAGTCTACAGCAGAGGTGGGCAAACTGCAGCCCGCGGGCCACATCTGACCCGTGGGACCATCCTGCCCAGCCCTTGAGCTCCCGGCTGGGGAGGCTAGCCCCCGGACCCTCCCCTGCTGTCTCCCCTCCCCCGCAGCCTCAGCTCGCCATGCCACCAGCGCTCTGGGCAGTGGGGCTGCGAGCTCCTGCTGGGCAGCACAGCTGCATGAGCTGCTGGCCTGCCCTGGTACTCTGAGCGGCATGGTAGGGGGGCGGGGAGAGGGGGGGTTGGATAAGGGGCAGGCGGTCCCAGGGGGCAGTCAGGGAGCAGGGGGCGGTTGGATAGGCGTTGGAGTCCCGGGGAGCCTGTCAGGGGGCAGGGGTGTGGATAGGGGGCGGGGCAGTCAGGGGACAGGGAGGAGGGGTGGTTGGATATGGGGTGGGGCCCTGGGGGGTGGTTAGGGACAGGGGGTCCTGGGAGGGGGCAGTCAGGGGACAAGAAGCAGGGGGGGTGGATGGGTCAGTGGTTCTGAGGGGGGTGGGAAGTGGGAGGGGGCGGATAGGGGGCAGGGGCCCAGGCAGTTCGGGGAGGCACAGCCTTCCCTACCCGGCCCTCCATACAGTTTCGGAACCCCGATGTGGCCCTCAGGCCAAAAAGTTTGCCCACCTTGGTCTACAGTGTACCATTATAAACCCTTGCAGTCCCTTCTGACCCTATGGTTCTATGATTCTATTATTCTAATGTTGGACAGATATAATGTAAATGTGCGTCAATAACCTTTTAGTTTATATTGTCGATCTATCTAGCTGTGCTCTATTGTTCAGCTCTTTGTCAGTGGTGGGGGATGTTTAATAAACAAAATTACTTACCCATGACACTTCTGTTAATAGGACATCTTAATACTATTTAACGGACTCTGAAGAGTGATATTTATCTTTTTCCTGCCCTTTGCCTGGCAGTGCCTCCCTCCTCTTGTGGACTGTGCACCAACACCCCCCTCTTTCAGATCTCCCTTCATAATTCACTATCTCTGTGCTACAGCCGTGCCATCTACTCTACTCCAGCACCTAATCATCTAAAAGCCAATGTTACAAAAAGGTACTAAATAAAATAAAACAGCTAGTATGATTGGCTGGGCCCATAAGGAACAGCCCTCCTCAAAGCTGTAACAAAGCGGGACACTGCTGAGAGTATCAATTCAGGACAAATTGCTTAGAGCAGGGCAGTCACAGCCTAAGGCTGGGGTCTTTCACTACTAAGGCACACCAAACCAGCCAAACAGAGAGGACTTCGGTTTTACCCCACTGGCTAGCCAGAAGTCATACAAGCAATTCCCTCAGACACTCCAGTTTTCCAGCATCACCACCAGCGCCACTCCTTATGGGGATGAATGGTTATGAAAACCAATACCCCAGTAAAAGAAAAAGGGTTCTCCCGATCCCAAAGGACCAAGCCCCAGATCCAGGTCAATATACAAGTCCGATCTTACCCACAAATTACGCTGTTGCCAGTCCTTTAGAATCTAAAATCTAAAGGTTTATTCATAAAAAGAAAGAAATATAGATGAGAGTTAAAATTGGTTAAATGGAATCAAATACATACAACATTTGCAAAGTTCTTAGTTCAGGCTTGTTTCAGGCTTGATGGGATTACTGCTGGTTTTAAACCAATCAAGTCTATGGAATATAAACATCCCAGCTTGGATGGGTCGTTCAGTCCTTTGTTCAGAGCTTCAGTTTCAAGCACAGTTCCTCCAGAGGTCAGAAGCAGGATTGAAGACAAAATGGAGATGTCTCCCAGGGGCCTTATATAGTTTCTCCCATGTGAAAGATCCCCATTGTTCTTTCTGGGGAAAATCACAGGAGCAAGATGGAGTTTGGAGTCACATGGGCAAATCACATGTCCATGCATGACTCAGTTTGCAGGTAGAGCAGCCATTGCTCACATGCTACCTTGAACGTTCCCAGGAAGGCTCCTCAGATGTGGATTGGAGTCTCCCAAGATCCATTGTCAGTTAAGTGTTTCTTGATTGGGCACTTAATCTGAAAAATCCTTTCTCAAGAAGCTGAAAGATCCTTTCTCAAAATGCTTCATTAATGCTACTTAGAATCAAATACACTGAGATACAAGTACATAGCCAATATTTATAACTTCAAATACAAAAATGATACACACATACAGACAGCATAATCATAACCAGCAAATTACAACCTTTTCATAGATACCTCACTTGACCTCCTTAGTACAAGATTTGGTGCAACTATAGGACCTTGGTTGCAACAATGATCTATATGGTCACAGTTCATATCAATAACGTCACAAAAGCTCAGTATTCCCTTCCTTTTGTTTTCCAGTGCATTTGCGCGCTCTCTCCTGCAATCCCTTTACCCATCCTGGAGATGGATCTGTTGTCCTTGTTATTATGTTATTGTTCAGCAGAGTGATCCATACAGGTTAATTCTTAAGCCTAGGTTGAATCCTATGGATTTTAATTGTTCTCTATGTGGGCAGATCCCTCTGCAGGACCAGGGCTTAGTTTTTGGGTCCCGAATCTCTAGCAGTGGAAATACTAGGAGGTTTTGGAATTAATTGATAAACTCAACATTAACAAGTCACCGGGACCAGATGGCATTCACCCAAGAGTTCTGAAAGAACTCAAATGGGAAGTTGCGGAACTATTAACTAAGGTTTGTAACCTGTCCTTTAAATCGGCTTCGGTACCCAATGACTGGAAGTTAGCTAATGTAACGCCAATATTTAAAAAGGGCTCTAGGGGTGATCCCGGCAATTACAGACCGGTAAGTCTAACGTCGGTACCGGGCAAATTAGTTGAAACAATAGTAAAGNATCATTACCCTGAACTTAGCCTGCTTATTCTGTTACCCTGAGTGACTGTGCATTGTATGTTCAGTCATCAGGATGTCAAAGATAAGGAGGACTCTTCTGTCCCCATCCAAACAGACACATGGAAGAGCAGTGCAAAGAGCAGATAAAAGAAACTATCCAGGCTGTAGGAAGCACAGTGGAAAAATACTAGAGGGGGAAACCAGGCTCAGCTTGGGAGAACTAATATGTGAAGTGAGCCAAATGCAGGGAGACTAAAACTCACTTGGAAAGAAACTAAATAAAACTGGAAATTAAATTCCCTGGGGAATAAATCCCAGGGCACTTATATACTGCAGATAAATTCCTTGCCGATGGCACATGCTGAACAAAATACTAACCCAGAAAAATATCTTAATCATCCACAAACTCTGCTGTGCCTCATGCAGACGATTGGGAAAAAAAATGTCGGGCTCAAAAAAAAAAGGTGGGATTCTGCTGACTTTACTCCCATGAGTAGGTCCCATTGAGGGTCCTGGCAACAATACCAAGCACAGAACTTCCCACAGGAGCTGGGTGGGGTGGGCAGTAGGTCTCTGTCAGAAGGGAGCAGTCTGGGGGGCAAGCACACCATGCTATCCCACTAATACGTTTCAGAGACGATAGAGCTGCCTGTGGCCCCATTGTGCTGGGGTGCCCCCTTTAAGATATTTCTTTGGGAAGTGGAGGATCTGGTTTAGAAAGGGAGCATGGAGGGGGTTGGAAAGAGATGCATGCACTGGGACTAAAAGTGAGGAGGCCCATAGCTTTCCCCCACCCTCTTTTCCCCCTGTCAGGCGTTCCCCTACCCCCAACCAGCAGCCTGACCCCCTTGGTCCATGAGCCCCTACGCACACCCTCTCCAAATTTCAGTGAGTGGCGTTGCGACTTGGTGCATGGGGTTGCAGTGCCACTTATGTCTGGCTAGGTCCAAAAGTGGTTTGATCATGGCCCAAGTGGTACCTCCGCTCCCGGCTTCATGGCCCTGGCTAGCTGTAGATAACCCTATGGTCCATAATATGCTTCTGGGAAGAAATAAATTCTTGTCCTCTGACACTGATTTGTGGAGTGTTTTTCTTCGCTTTGTGCCTCTTCTGGATTTCACAATGGGTGAGTGTGATGCAACTCCTACTTATTAATTTTAAGTAATAATGCTTAGCAGATCACAAGTGAATAATGAGGAGTTGTTTTACTCTGAATCAGGAACTAAAAAATACTAAGTGCCATGTCAAAGTTCCTTTGAGATCCACTAGTCCCTGGCCAGTGAGAACAACAATTATGGTGGTTAAAATACACTTGCTCGGTTAAGAGAGAAAGAGGAAAGAAAAATGTATTAATATGCAACTGAGTCATCAGAAAAAGTCCCTTGGCTAAAAGTTGCAGAAGCAAGAAAACTTTATAAGAGTAATGTCACTTTTTGATTAATCCAGTGCTGACAGTTTTAGGATCTGTGCACTGTGTTTATATATAATGCCAAGAGTTCATAATCGAAGGCCCCAGTCCTGCAAGGAGCTCTGTGCAGGTGCAACCCCACCCCATGGGGACCCCACTGACTTCAGTGAGATTTGATGCAGAGGTCTGCATTCAGAGCATATTGCAGGTTGTGGGGGTTGGGATTACTTAGGGCCTTGCCTAGGTGTGCCTAGCTGCTGTACTACTTTAACTAGACCAGTATCGTTAAAATGGTACAACTTCCCTAGTGTGGCTGCAGCTATACCGCTATAAAGGTGCTTAGACTGGTATTGCTTACACCTGTAAGGGAACGGGATTAAGCTATACCAGTATTTTACCTCAGTATAACTGTTCACACTAGGGTTTGTACGAGTATAACTATTCTAGTAAATCATTCCCGCACCAACATAGTTACATGGTACAAAACTGTGTATAGACTTGACCTAAGTGAGTTAGGAGTACAAATCCCATTGACTTTTTTTCTTAATAAAACTTGTGCTCCTAACTCATTGAGGCACTTCAGAAAATTCCACCTAGGGCCTAAAAGTTAGCCAAGTTGAATTCAGGACACACTGGGAAGCCTAGAGGTGCCCTTCTGATTTTTATAAGTGGGAAATGAATGAAGAGAGAAATGGTTTGATAAACTGGAAGAAGGCTGAGTTTTTTAACTCCTCATGTCTTGCTCAACCCATGTTATTTTTTCTGTATTTCTTGCTCGTTCCATCCTTGCTTATTCACACCCTTTGTTTAGTTTTAGTTCTGGTATTTAATCTCTTCGTTTTGTTTGTTTATGGCTTTGGCAACTGGCTTGTCTTGTTTCAGTTTTGGGTCATTATCTCATACGATTAGTCTTGGAGTCTAACAAAGAGGATCAGACATAACTCTAGGGTATGTCTGAGCTGTTTAGCATTCATAAATGTAAATATGAGAAATCTACAAACAAGTTTATCTTTAAGTTTCCTGAGAAGATAAGTTTGAATGTTGGATGGCTTCAGGGAACTGGCAATGGGAGTCAGATGTGACCGGGTGAAATGTATCCCAGGTTTTGAAGGACCACAGGGATCTCTGGTCCAGAACTAAGGAAGTTTTTACTGGTCTGGAAAGAACTTGCATTGGTTTACCAAAGTTTTCTAGCTTTGGCAAGTCATGAAGCGTGAAACATTTTAACAGTGGTGTCACTCATTTAATTTTAAGAGGGATGTCAGTTTTTCTTGGTGGTTGTTTCTCAGTTGCTGTTTGTGACGGGGTCTGCTTACCCCGCACTAGCCCAGACAGGGTTAAGCCCATATTATTGACAGTAGAAGTCCCGCTTCCCAGGCGGGACTGGGCATGCTCCAAATGCTCTAGCAGTATAAAGGGAGGGAGCCCAGCTCATTCTGGGCTGGAGGCTGCAGGGGAAGGACCTGTCTGGGAAGCTCCTGTGGAGGACTAGCCACAGCCCCTGACTGCTCTGAGAACCAGAGCCTCCCTGGGCCCGCTTGGACCCCTGTGACCGGAGGAGCCACAGGAGGTGACCGGCACCACAGAGAATCGGAAGCCTCGTGGGAGACCTCAATGTGGGAGTGTGACAGAGTGGTATCTCCCACCCGGGAAACCTCAGCGTGTTTCTTCCCTCCCTCCCCCCCCCGCTTAGTCAGTGGCAAATGGTTCTGCCACTGTTAGGGCCCTGGGTCGGGGCCTGGTGGAGTCGGGTGGGCCTGGGTCCCCTACCGGGGCTGCCACACCCCTTGATGGGCGCCCCCCCATTGAACTCTGGCTGCTAGGCCACGCTGCCCTGCACCCCAAGGGCGGCTCTATTGACCTCCGGCCGCTAGGCCGTGCTGCCCCGATCCTAGGGGCCATCACCTGTGTTTTGGACTTTAGATCCAGAGCCGGTCATCTGGAAAGCCTGGGAGTGGACTCGTAGGCGGTGCGCTTCCGCCCTCTACCCCCTGTTTGTGTGATTGTGGGGGCGGGAGCGTAGACCACCACACATGGTGGAGAATGTGGGCATTAACCAGGACCTGCTGAAAGGTCCAGGAGAAGGAATCTAGGCGATGGGAGCCCCACTGCCGTCCAAGATGGATACTGAGAAGCTTCTAAAGTGGATGCTGGAGAGTCAGCAAGAGCAGGCGACCCAACACGGCAGCAACAGGCTCAGATGATGTAGCAGATGGCCAGCAGCAGCAGCTGCAGATGACCCAGCATCAGGAACAACAGCAGCAACTCCTTCGTGAGTTGGCTGCCCAGCAACAAGTACAACAAGAACGCCTGGTCCAGCAGGTGGCAACTCTATTATGCCCACCAGGAGCCCCAGCCCCCGCATCCACAGGGGCAGGATCCAGAGAGACTTTGGTGGGGCTCGACCATGGGCCGTGGCCCAATGGGTACGGGACCACTGTTGGAGATGGTTCGACCTGGAAGGCTTGACTGGGCCCCAGGTGGCAGAGATGGTGGCGCTAGAGCAGTTCACCCAGATCCATCTGGCAGGAGGAAGAGCATAGGTGCAACGCCACAGCCCCGTGACCCTGTCAGCAGCCATGAGCCTGATGGAGGACTATCTGGCGTCCGAGGGGGCTGAGGCACCGACCGGGGATCTTGAAACTTGAGCAGAAGGGATCATAGAATCATAGAATATCAGGGTTGGAAGGGACCTCAAGAGGTCATCTAATCCAACCCCCTGCTCAAAGCAGCACCAATTCCCAACTAAATCATCCCAGCCAAAGTTTTGTCAAGCCTGACCTTAAAAACCTCTAAGGAAGGAGATTCCACCACCTCCCTAGGATGGGCCAGGCAAGGGAAACCCACGGGGAGTGGAGGCCGGGAACCCCTGTCAATCGCCCACCCCACACTCACTAAGCTTCCCAGTCCCGAACCCAGACACCGGGTCGCCCGAACTCTGATTCGAAGTGATCGGCACCCACAAGAGGGACCAAGCCCGCCAAAAGAAGTCCCTGGGCCCACGGAAGCCCGAGATCGCTGCTGGGAGTGTGGCCAAGAGGGGCATTTTTGGCAGGAATGTCCGTTCATGGACTTCCAACTATGGGCAAGTCTGGGTCACCAGCCAAAGAGCTCAGAAAAGAGGCCTGGGAAAGTTCTTGGTCCCTGTACGGGTCGAAGAGACCCCCCACAAAAGCCCTCGTGGACTCGGGATGTAGCCAGACCCTCATACAGGAAGGGCTGGTCCCCGACCTTAAACTCTCTGGTGAACAGATGCACTTACAATGTGTCCATGGGGAGATCCATCCTTATCCCACAGCCTGGGTGAGGATTGAGATTTGCCACCGGGAGGAAGTCCTCCACGTGGGCATGGTCCCCAGATTGGTCTACCCCATTGTGCTGGAGCGAGACTGGCCAGAATTCAGGGAGATCCTCCGGAAGTATCAACCGCCTTCCCCGGGAGCAGAAGGGGCTAGGTCTCCAGGGAAGGGGCTACTCATATACACAACGGAGGCAGACCCCGGGGAAGGAACATCTACGGCTAAGAAGGCGCCCGCCACCCCCTGCGCCACGATGTACCCATCCGTGGAAGACACGCAGGCAGAGCTGGAACGAGATATAGATTTCGTACAGTAGCAGAGAGAGGACCCGACCCTCAGTAGGGTCTGGGAGCAGGCCACCACCCCAGGCTCAGGGGCGATGCACCTTTGAGACTTCCACAGGGGCCCCGATTTGAGATCTGGCGGGATCGCCTATATCGGGTGGTACAAGAACCGCAAATACCCGAGCTGCTCTGTCATCTGTTGGTCCCCTGGAGGTTGCGACGAAGCCTCCTACAGTTAGCCCATGAGGACACCTGAGGCGGGAAAAGACTCTCCAGAGGGTGGCCCGCCATTTTTTTTTGGCCTGGCATTCACCAAGAGGTCCGAGACTATTGCGCATCTTGCCTGGAAGGCCAGCGGACTGTGCCGAAAGCTGTACCCCGGGCACCCCTGATACCCCTGCCAGTGGTCCACATACCCTTTGAACGCATTGGGATGAACCTGATTGGCCCCCTGGAAAGAAGTAAGACAGGGAATCAATTTATTCTAGTGATTGTGGACTACGCGACACATTATCCCGAAGCTGTCCTGCTTCGAGCAGCCACGGCGCCTGTGATTGCCGCCGAACTCGTGANCATCCGAGCTGCTCTGTCATCTGTTGGTCCCCTGGAGGTTGCGACGAAGCTCCTACAGTTAGCCCATAAGGACACCTGAGGCGGGAAAAGACTCTCCAGAGGGTGGCCCGCCAATTTTTTTGGCCTGGCATTCACCAAGAGGTCCGAGACTATTGCGCATCTTGCCTGGAAGGCCAGCGGACTGTGCCGAAAGCTGTACCCCGGGCACCCCTGATACCCCTGCCAGTGGTCCACATACCCTTTGAACACATTGGGATGAACCTGATTGGCCCCCTGGAAAGAAGTAAGACAGGGAATCAATCTATTCTAGTGATTGTGGACTACGCGACACGTTATCCCGAAGCTGTCCTGCTTCGAGCAGCCACGGCGCCTGTGATTGCCGCCGAACTCGTGAAGGTCTTCGCTAGGGTCGGGATACCCCCAGAGATCCTGACTTACTAGGGCACTAACATATCCTCTAAACTGATAGCAGAGCTGTGTCACCTCCTGAATATATGGACACTCCAGACGTCAGTCTACCACCTACAAACGGACGGTCTAGCGGAGCGCTTTAACGGTATCCTGAAGTCCATGTTGCAGAAATTCATGGAGGAGAACCCCAGCCATTGGGATGCACTATTGCCAGCCCTGCTGTTCGCTATAAGGGAGGTATCCCAAACGTCGACTGGGTTCTCCCCCTTTGAACTCTTGTATGGCAGGCAACCCAGAGGGATCCTTGACCTCCTGAGAGAAGACTGGGAGGCGCAAGAGACACGGGTACTCGGGACCACCCAGTATGTGCTACGCCTCCAAGAGCAGCTCTGGGCCCTAGGTGCTTTCGCCCAAGAGAACCTGATGTGGGCCCAAAAGATGCAAAAACGGCTCTATAACAGAGGAACCAAGGTGCGAAGTTTTGACCCGGGGGGATTGTGTGTTGCTCTTGTTGCCCTCCACAGAGTCAAAGCTTCTGGCCAAATGGCAGGGGCCTTATGAGGTGACCCAGCGGGTTGGACTAGTAGATTATGAAGTCTGGCTGCCAGGAGGAAGGAGGGAGACCTGTACGTACCACGTGAATCTTTTGAAGGCCAGGGAGGCCTTGTTCATTGCCCCGTCAGCCCTGGACCGAGAACTTGAACTCCTAATGGGGGAACCCCCGGATCCAAGGCCGGCTACACTCGGGGAAGGCCTCACCCCTGCACAGCAGGAGCAAATACAGCGGCTCATAAGGGACTTCCCTGACGTTCTATCAACCCGCCTGGGATGAACCAACCTTATGAGCCATCACATTGCGACAACACCCGGTCAGAGAGTGAAGGATGACAACAGACCGCTGCCCTGGAAGATGTGGGCCGCAGTACGACAGGAACTGGATACAATGTTTGAGATGGGGGTGGTCAAGGATTTGAAGAGTGAATGGCGAAGCCCAATCGTTCTGGTCCCAACTCGATTCTGTATCGATTTCCGGAAGGTCAACGCTATCTCCTGGTTTGAAGCGTATGCAATGCCCCATATAGAAGAACTCCTAGAACAACTCGGGGGAGTGAGGTATTTGTCAACCCTAGATTTAAACAGAGGGTACTGGCACATCCCCCTAACACCAAACTCTCGGGGGGGAAAATGGCCTTTCTGACGCCATTCTGCCTCTTCCACTTTTCCACATTCGGGCTACATGAGGCTGCAGCTACTTTTCAGCAGCTGATGAATAAGATCTTGCTGCCTCACGAAAAGTGTGCGGCAGCCTATATAGACGACATTGTAGTCTACAGTAGTAACTGGGAGGACACCCTACGACACCTTGCTGGGGTGTTCCAGGCTCTTAGAGAAGCCGGCCAACCCGGCAAAGTGCCATCTCGGGCAGGAAGAGGTGACATACCTTGTGTATGTAGTAGGGGGAGGGAAATTGCGCCCCCTAATTAATAAGGTACAAGCCCTTATGGATACACCCACGCCCAAGTTGAAGAAACGTACGCCAATTTTTGGGACTGGCTGGGTACTATCGCCGTTTCGTACCAGACTTTGCGACCATAGCCGCCCCCATTTCGGACCTGACAAAGAACTCTCAGTCGCGACAGGTGTGATGGTCTGACCAGTGCGATGAGGCCTTCAAGACTCTGAAAGAGCGACTGACACAGGAACATATCCTACGACACCCCGACTTTGCAAAGGAGTTCATACTCCAAACAGACACCTCAGAGGTGGGCTTTGGGGCCATACTCTCCCAAGAGCTGGATGGGGAAGAACACCCAGTACTGTACCTGAGTCGTAAATTATTTCCTCAGGAACAACACTACTCAACAATAGAGAAAAAGGCCTTGGCCGTGAAATGGACTATTGATGCCTTACACTGTTATCTGCTGGGGAACACCTTCAAATTAATCACAGACCATGCCCCCCTCAGGTGGATACACAGCATGAAGGACACGAACCCCCGGATTATGCGCTGGTACCTCTCACTCCAACCCTACGACTTCCACGTGTTTCATCGTCTGGGTAAGACCCATGTTAATGCTGATTATTTTTTCTAGACAGGGAGGGTAGGAAGAGGAGACGGACCACCCTCGGAGGTCCTTCTTAAGGGGGAGGATGTATCACGGGGTCTGCTTACCTGCACTAGCCCAGACAGGGTTAAGCCCATATTATTGACAGCGGAAGTCCTGCTTCCCAGGCGGGACTGGGCATGCTCCAAATGCTCTAGCAGTATAAAGGGAGGGAGCCTAGCTCATTCTGGGCTGGAGGGGAAGGACCTGTTTGGGAAGCTCCTGCAGAGGACCAGCCACAGCCCCTGACTGCTCTGGGAACCAGAGCCTCCCTGGGCCCGCTTGGACCCCTGTGACCGGAGAAGCCACAGGAGGCGACTGGCACAACAGACCACGGAGCATCCGAAGCCTCGTGGGAGACCTCAACACGGATACTGGTAGGAAGTGACCCAGGGAGGGTGACGGAGTGGTACCTCCCACCTGGGAAACCTCAGCGTTTGTGTGACGAGGGGGTGGTGTAAACCGATATACTGTTGTTTGTTACCAGGTGTGTAACACTTGCATAGTTCCACAAAACTTTAATATAAAAAAAAAAGGCTTAAAGGGACAAGATTCTCTGCTGTTCCAAGTTCTCACTCTGTGAAGATGGGGATGGAAGGACATCATGGAGCTTGTTACACTCTTCTTGGCCCTTGTGCAGGGTAGACTCAAGGGGCCAGCCACCAGACCTGAGCATAGTCACAGCTGACCTATTAGTGAGTTACTGGCAACTGATGCTGTTTGGCCCTGGCAAAATGAGTTGTCTATTAAATGAATCAATCCAGTTCATCTTGACCACTTGTGTATGTCACGCAAATCACCATCCCATTAGTCACTAACTGTTGACGCCTGTTGGTTTGTAGGCTTGGTGGAAAGGCCAAGGATTAACTAGATGTAGCAGCCGAGCCGGCCTCTCCCCTCCTTTGCCGTCATGCCTACCAAAAACTCCACAGTGGTTGGGCAGCCCTTGTGCTGTGACCAGTGCCTATCATGCAGACCAGTGTTGTCTCATTGTTAACTTGTTCTGCCCTTGTCTGTTGTATCTGCCTGTTGTCTCTTGTCTTATATTTGGATTGTAAACTCTTCGAGGCTGGGACCATCTTTTTTGTTCTGTTTGTTCAACACCTTGCACAGTGGGGCCCTGAGCCGAGGTTGGGGGGCTCCCAGGTGCTGCTGCAACACAAATGATAATCTCAGGACTGTTCCCTCTCGGTGGGGTGGAGGCATAGTGGTAGGCTGATGGGGAGAGACTTGTGTTGCTCATACTGCATTTGTTTTTTGACTCAGCCCCTCCCCTGGGGCCACCCATCCAGGCTATAGCCAAGCTTTGCTATTTCTACCTGCATAATGTTTCTAACAGTCAAGCTCTTCCACCTGTCCAGATTCCCAAGATTCTTGTTGAAACCTTCATCTCATGCCTTGACTGCTGTAATCTCCTCCTCTGCTGGCCTTGATGCCAACCTTATTGTCTACTGAAAAAGTAGGTACAAGGATCATCTTCCTGTCTCATTACTCTGACCACATCACCCTCCTCTTTGCATCCCTCCACTGGTTCCTCCTCCTACCCCACCAGATACAGTTTAAGGATACTTATAAGGCCTTTCCCCATTTAGCCAGTGCTGTCTCTGCTCTACTAGCTTATTAGGCTGTCAGCCTTGCCTTCCCCTTGCCAATGAGGGCAGGCTTGATTGTCAGCTTCTCTGTTGATTCCCACACTGTCCCCTGTGCCTGGGGAATCTCCCTGACAAAAATAATAAGCCTTCCACCTTATCCTGTTTTTAAAACCCTCTTTTAAAATCTTTCCTCAGCCGTAGTGCCACCGAGTTGCTACCCCCTGGCATTACTTAGGCAGGTGGTGAGCTAAGATTTTGGCTTTATGCCAAACTCTGTTCATTTTATTGTTCTCATTTTCCTATTTACTAACCCCCCCCCCACCCCCGCATTCCCCCAATTTTTTTCCATTTCATCCACTTGTTACATCCTGCCAGACGCAGATTGTGCACTCCCTGGGGCAGGGATGTCTCCTGTGCCATTGGTCTGCACAGTGCCTAGCACAAGGGGGCCCAGTTATCAGAATATGAACATTAACATGTTCTCTTTAGAAAGAGAAAACTAGTGGCTTAGTCCAAACCAGATGCATTGGGAGCAAAACGTTTAATGAAACCTAGGACCTGTCTCTCCAAGGCTTACGTAGTAGTGCGTGCAAGGTTCCTTACGGAAACTGAGCAAGGCAGGCTCATAAACCAACATCTGTAATTCAGTACAGTTGGCAGCCTGAACACTGAGGACCTCATTGAATGGAGTTAAAGTCCACACTCAGTCATCTTTTTACAACACATTTTTTTTTTTTGCCAGGCAGGATGGCAAAGGTTGAATTGGCTCTGCCGGCTTGTGGTCAGGTTTGTGGGCATGCGAAATGCCTCTGTGTCAGGAAGGTAGGAACCCTCTCACCGTTATAAGTGCAATTCCCTTATCTTATCAGCGGTGCAAACTCTGTAATGACCTTTGTCCTGAGTATTTGGAGGAGTAAAGTTCACCAGTAACTAAACTGATTGCAAAGGCGCTTACTGTTGCAAGGGAATCTGAAAACCGCATTGATTTGTTAGTGGTGCCCTGCAGGAATATCACATGCCGGCTCCTGAGAGTAAAGCGACAATGCAGAGCTAGCACTCTTACCAGCTGGTTGAACCTCAGCTGATGCTTCCCCTTTGGCTTATTTATATTTCTCTTTCCCTTGCAGCTGTGTAAATGAGTATGGAAGATTATGATTTTCTGTTCAAAATTGTTTTAATTGGCAACGCTGGCGTGGGGAAAACCTGCTTAGTCCGACGCTTCACTCAGGTAGGATGTTTCTTCTCTTAATGGGGAAAATGCGTCTCTGCGTATTGGGGCAGTTTTTGGTTTGTCTGCGTAAATCCATTTGAACGAGTAGCTGTCTCTAAAATAACTTGGAATCTGTGGCTATGAACTGAGGTGCACGCCCGCAACGCAGATCAGCTAAAGCACTTTGTTGTGATACCAACATGCCCAGCACAAGTCCTAGTGCTGTGAGTGTACCTGCAAGGGGTTATGTCCTGCAAAACTAGCCCCCTTGTTGGCAGATCTAGCTGAGAGAAAAACAAGGAGACTATAGATGGGCATGATTTTGATGGGCTTTGGATCAGGCCTGAATGGGTCACAGAGACTGAAGTACCCTCTTGCTGCATCCCCTCGCTCTTCTACCCTGAACCCTGCAGAGGGCTGGGAAGCTTTCAAAGCTGCTTGAAACTGCTGTCTGGGTAGAGAAATTCTGTGTCTGGGGTTGTCAGTGCAGCACCTTCCATCACACTCCCTTTAAAAATTAGGCTTTGCAAGCGTTGTAAAGGCCATTTAATGATGACTTAAAAAGGCGGGGAGGGGAGATGAGACCATATGTTGCTCAGCAAACCTCTCAGCCCCCTGCTTTTGTCTTCTGTGACCCATACAGCTAAATCCTTAAAATAGAAATGGGGGTTTTGCAAGTCCCTGCTTGCCTTGCAGAAACGTAAAAAATCACAAGTGTTCGGGCTGATTTCCTTTCCTGTGCAATGATACTGGGAAAAAGGAGGGGCAGGATTTCTGTAACCGAGGTAAAGGGGAAGTTTGCATGATACTGTATGTAACACAAGTTATGGTTTCTGGGCAAGTTTCACTTTAAAGTCTCAGCACTTTTTCCCTGTGATTGGTTTTAAAAATAAGTCTCTGGAAATCTTAAACTCGCTCTTTTCCTCCCTCTCCAGCTGCAAGCAAATAGCTGGCAGCGCTGGAGCTAAACCCAAGGGGCTAAACTGTAAAATCTGCAGCCAATTCTGCTGCTTTCCAAGCTTTGGCTTGCCGCTGGTGGCAGCAGAGGCAGATATGGCTAGAAATCAATATTTGAAAAGCTATTATTATTGTATTTATTATTTATATAATAGTACCACGGAACATAAGTTGAAGCCTCTTGACGTTGCTACTGTCAAGATAGCAGCTGACTGTTCGTTCACTCTCACAGACCTTGGTACAAGAATGTGAGAGTATCGCTTGGAAAGTGGCTTTCACAGAGTTGCATGATAGTGTTGGGGAAATGGAGAGCCGTGATGACAAAATGTTCTCTTCTAATGAATGCTCCTGAAGCTTTTGCCACCACTCATTCCTAGGAACTGAGAAATTGACATGGTGAATCAGCTAAATGGCCAATCTAATCCAGAGCCCCGTCTCTGACATCAGTCAATACCAGATGCTTCAGAGAAGGGTGTAAACATCTATAGTTCTTTTTTCTTTTCTTCCTCCTCTTTCTTGTTCCCCTTTTCCTCTATTTTGCCCTCCCCCTCCCTGCCTCACAAGTCAAGTTGTCACGTCCCTTACTTTATGGAAAACAACTGGAGTTGAACTGGAGAGACCTTTGTACAGCAAGAGACATGATCAGTTATTCTTTTGTCCCAGGTAACGTAAGAGTTGATTTTGCTGCCACTCCATGCATTGGATTCCCAGTGCAATCAATTGGAGATTTGTGTATGGAGTGGGGGGGAGAGTCCAGTCCTCCATTAGCTAGGGCGGCAGAACAACTGATTGCATCTCCTGTGGTACAGAGGTCTCTCTGAATTCCTAGATCATAGATTCTCAGGCCAGTCTGACCTCCTGTATAGCGTGGGCCATAGAGCTTCCCCAAAATAATTCTTTCAGCGTATCTTTAAAAAAACCCTTCCAGTCGTGATTTAAAAACTGCCAATGATGGCGAATCCACAACAACCCTTGATTATATTGCTCCAGTGGTAATTACCCTCATTGTTAAAAAGTTGCACAATATTTTCAGTTTGAATTTGTCTAGCTTCAACTTCCAGCCATTGGATTGTGTTAGTCCTTTCTCTGCTAGACTGAAGAGCCCATTATTAAATATTTATCCCCTATGTAGGTACTTATGGACTGTGATCAAATCACTCTGAGTTGTTTCCCCATCTATTGATACTTCTCTCTGATGGAAAAGAACTGTTTGGGGAGGGGGGAATAGAATTAAAGAGGAAGAAGGATGGGACAAAAACCTGGTGGGGATTCATCAGCAGGTGAAATCTTCTTTCTTATCTTACTGCAGAATCTGCTTTAACCAAACTGCTTTCTTTGTAGGGGCTTTTCCCACCAGGTCAAGGAGCCACTATCGGAGTTGACTTTATGATTAAGACTGTGGAGATAAAAGGTGAAAAAGTGAAGGTAGGAAACTACCAACTTGTGTCGTTGTGTTCAGGAGCGCATTTACCATGAAACAAACCGTGTGGTGGCACAGGGCCCCCAACGACAGACAGGAGGGCCCCCAAAATGCAGGACAAATATCATCTGACAACCCGCCCCCGAGTCCCGGCCCTGGCGGCGCAGCAGGGCTCAGGCAGGCAGGCTGCCTGCATGCTGTTGTCAGATGCTTCCGGTGGGGTGCTCTGCTTTCTCCTATGTTGATATCACTCGGCTGCGTGCGTGTGTTCCCTCTGTGTGCTGCCCCAGCTCTGCGCAGATAGCTGACCCAGCAGACCCGAAGAGAACCCCCAATAACCACAGAGTCTAGTAAGATGCAAAGTCACGTCGACTAGGTTTATTGCGACCTTGGACACAATTGCAGTTCCCTGTAGGTTTCTTAGCCTAACTCAGGGCATACTACGAGAAAATGCCTCTTGGCAAGGACCCGGCTCAGTGGCGGGACTTTCCACTCCCCCTCGGCCGGACAAAGACACCACCCCAGGGATACATTCTTATACACAGGTACAAACAAGTTACACCTCACTCCTGACGTATTGAGGTGCAACCCCTCTACGTAGCAAGGTACAACCCCACTACGTAGCAAGGTGCCGCCTCTCACCTTGTACATGTTGGTTCGAGCAAAACAACTCTATCCATCATTTTACCCTTTTGGCCCTGTCCCTGGGATGGGTCAGCCTGTTCCTTCTTATCTGTGTGGAGTGTACAAGTATGCGAATGTTCTGGTATCTGGTGTCCAGTACCTTTTAGGTATGTCTCTTTTTGCAGCATCAGCCCTTTCCTTGCCAGCTTCTGTGAGCAGGGCCTGCCTCTGGCTCACAGCTTAACTTTGCTTTATGTTAGCAAAGTCTTGACCATTACTTTAGTTCAGGCCTCAGGCCTCATACTGGGCCTTTATTAGGGCCTTCACTTACTACACATGCCATGGACGGTGGCCCCACACCGCTCCCGGAAGCGGCCGGCTGCTGGCACATCTCTACGCGCCCCGTGTGGGGGGAGTCTCCGCACGCTGCCCCCACTCCGAGCACCGACTCCGCAGCTCCCATTGGCCGGGAACTGCGGCCAATGGGAGTTGTGGGAGCAGTGCCTGCGGGCAGTGGTGCGCAGAGACCCCCTGGCCCTCCCCGCCTAGGAGCCACTGCCAGAGGGGTGCGTATGCCGGTCGCTTTGGGAGCTGCGCTGCCCAAAGTAAGCACTGCCCCTCTGTCCTCCCCGCCCCCTGCACCTCTGCCCCAGCCCAGAGCCCACACCCAGACCTCCTGCCCCAGTCTAGAGCCCGCACCCCCTCCCACACCCCACGACCTGCCCCAGCTCGGAGCCCGCACTCCTCACCTCCTCCCAGAGCCTGACCGCCACACCCCTTCGTGCACCCTAACCCCCTGCCCCAATCAAAGTACCTCACTTATTTTCATTTACCCACTTATTTTCATTTACTTCCTATTACTTACAGGAGGAGGATGAAGGAAAAAAAGAATGAAAAACGGGGGGGAGATAAGAGAGAATGTTCTTTTTCTTGGCTGGGTCCCGAGGGGGGGGGTCCCCCCAAAATGAAGCTGTGCACAGGGCCCCACTAACTCTAAATCTGCCACTGGTTGTGTTACTGTCTGGGTTTAGGTGAACCATGCAGCATTCATTTCTCTCTTNCCCCAACGACAGACAGGAGGGCCCCCAAAATGCAGGACAAATATCATCTGACAACCCGCTCCCGAGTCCTGGCCCCGGCGGCGCAGCAGGGCTCAGGCAGGCAGGCTGCCTGCATGCCATGGACGGTGGCCCCACACCGCTCCCGGAAGCGGCTGGCTGCTAGCACATCTCTGCGCGCCCCTGGTGAGGGAGGCGGCTCTGCGCGCTGCTCCCACCCCGAGCAGCGCACGGAGACCTGCTGCCCCCCTTCCCCTAAGGGGCGCGCAGAGACGTGCCAGCAGCAGGGCTAAGGCGGCTTCCTGCCTTCTCTGCCTCCCTCCTGGGAGCGGCACAGCACAGAGGAAGCGGCCGGCATGTCCCCGCGGCCTGTGTGGGGGGAGTCTCCGCATGCTGCCCCCACCCCGAGCGCCGACTCTGCAGCTCCCATTGGCCGGGAACTGCGACCAATGGGAGTTGTGGGAGCAGTGCCTGCGGGCAGTGGTGCGCAGAGACCCCCTGGCCCTCCCCGCCTAGGAGCCACTGCCAGAGGGGTGCGTATGCCGGTCGCTTTGGGAGCTGCGCTGCCCAAAGTAAGCACTGCCCCTCTGCCCCGCACCTCTGCCCCAGCCCAGAGCCCACACCCAGACCTCCTGCCCCAGCCCAGAGCCCGCACCCCTCACCCCATCCCACACCTCAACCCCCTGCCCCAGCTCAGAGCCCACACTCCTCACCTCCTCCCAGAGCCTGACCGCCACACCCCTTCCTGCACCCTAACCCCCTGCCCCAATCAAAGTACCTCACTTATTTTCATTTACTTCCTATTACTTATAGGAGGAGGATGAAGGAAAAAAAGAATGAAAAACAGGGGGGAGATAAGAGAGAATGTTCTTTTTCTTGGCTGGGTCCCGAGGGGGGGGTGTCCCCCCAAAATGAAGCTGTGCACAGGGCCCTGCTAACTCTAAATCCGCCACTGGTTGTGTTACTGTCTGGGTTTAGGTGAACCATGCAGCATTCATTTCTCTCTTTGTAATCTGTGGTGGAAGCAATTGTCGGGTGTTTGAAGCTCTGTGATGACATATAGGAGAGAGAGCGTGTTTGTAGCCTTATTGCCTGGAAAAGTCTGGACCCTTGAGTCCTATTCCTGGCTCTGACTTGTTGAGACCTTGGGCATATCATTTCAGTGCTGTGCCTCTGCTCATCTGTGAGGATAATAATAGTGCACCTTTGAAGAAGGGTGTTGCAAAACTCAATCCATATTTGCACAGCGCTTGCGTATTAGGGTTTATGGACGTGCAAAGAACTATTTCAGTTCAACCTCCTTTTACTGAACTCCTGTTAATTCAGATGTGGTGTGCTCTCCCCAGCCAGCTGTAGTCATTGCAGTGCTGCCCCTGCAGAGCTCCTGAGGTTGACAGGTGTGAACCTGCAGGCTTGTAGAGTTCTGCAGGACTGAAGGGCCCTAGAAATACCTCCAATTTTGGTTGAGCTTGCCAGCCTGGGAGAAACTGGGTGACTCTAGTGTGACAAGGTAGGTGGGAAGCGTGATGATCCGTGCCTCCAATGTTGTGAAGGTTTCAGGTGACCCCTGAAGTTTTCCTAGAGTTCAATTCCCTGCTATATTAGTACAAGCTCACAGAAATGAAAAAAATAGTTGATTTCTCTTCTCTCCCTTCTGGTATTCTAGTGGGTACTCAGATGAGAGAGCCAAGGTGGTGCAAATTACTGGCTGTGTGGATTGAACACACAAGGCAACGTTTTCAAATGTGGGTGCCTGAAGTCAGGTACCTAAATCTATTTAGATGATGAAAAGTGGCCTGATTTTTATCCGATATTCTGAGAACCTGCAGCTCCCATGGGGTCCTCAGCTTGTCTGAGAAAATCAGGCTATAGTTTGCTTAAATAGGGATTTAGGCACCTAATGATCGACTTTTTTTAATTATAGGAGTGTCTAGAGTCCCCAGCCCCATTGTGCTAGGGCTTGTACAAATCTGTAGTAAGAGAGAGTCTCTGCCATAGGAGCTTACAATCTCTACAGACAATACTACTTCCTTTCTCTCGCCCTTCATCTCCATTTTATAAACTGGAAAAGGAATCGCAAAAAGACTAAATGACTTTTCCCAAGGTCACACAGTCAGTCTGTGGCACAGCTGGGATTTGAGCCCGGATCTCTGAAGTCTGATGCAGTGCATCAACCACAAGACCATCCTTCCTTCCTTAGTTTAAAAAGTTTTTGCCTTGATGTCCCGTCTGCTCTGTAGAGGGATTACAGTTCTCATGGCACTTTTTAGAAAGAAGGGCATTTTCCCACGCACCTCCTACCTGCCTGTCATGCAGAGGTGTGTTCATTCCTACCCTCAAACTATGGGTGGCTGCAGGCCAGTGGTGGTCTACGTGTATAATTTGTGATTTGGGTTCTTTATAGGGGTGCTGTATAAATGTACATTCATCTTCTTAGAGAGAGATGGAAGTCATGAGTGGGGCTGATAGACTCTTTGCTCATATAAGGTGAAGGGGAAAAATGGAAATCCACAGGCGTGTCGATCAGAAAAATCAATTGATATACTTGGGGAAGGGGCACCAGGCAGCTCTTACTCATGTAGCTTGTACTTCTGTGTCAATAAGCCCAGCACTCACTGACCTTGGCTGCATTAGAAGGGACATAACCTTTATGGCAAGATAACATATGGGAAGGAGTTGTTTGCAGACCTCACAGAAAGAGGGGTTTTCTTTCCACTTTAATTTTCCCAAGGACAATTCCAGGCCAAGATTTTCTTAAAGTGGGAGTCTAATGTTAGGCTGCTAATGCAATATTTAGGCATCTAAATAAATGGCCTGCTTAGAATGGAAATGCTGGCTGCTTAGCTCTCTTGAAAATCATACCACTTATGGATGTAGGACAGGGGTGAGCAAACTTTTTGGGCCGAGGGCCACATCTGGGTGGGGAAATTGTATGCAGGGCCGGGGCAGGGGGTTGGGGTGTGGGAGGGGGTGCGGTGTGCAGGAAGGGGCTCAGGGCATGGGATTGGGGCAGAGGAGGGGTGCAGGTGTATGAGGGGGGCTCAGGGAAGGGGGTTGGGGTGCNAACCAGTGTGAAACTTGTGTAAGTGAAAGGGAAAACTGGCCCTTCAGATTTAACTGCCAGTCACTACTTGGGGTCTGAAAGTCAAGCTGGGTTCTTTCTGCCTCTTGCACCAGCATTGGTAGTAAGAGATTCTGCAATTGGAACTTAATTGATTTTTCTTGATGTGTGAGGCAGAATAGAATCCACCTTACTCTCCCACAGTGGTATTTGCTCAACAGTGCTAACGGGAGTAAATACTTGTATATTAGCAAGAAAAGCAGGTGTGACTCAGGCACGCAAAGTAGAGATATAAAAATGACATGTCACTCAAACTAGGGACTTCTCTGCCTATAAGCTCATTGCAAAGCTCCCACGTTGTGACTCCACCCACCTCCTGCACCACTGTTAAGAGCTAAGATGAGAGAGCAGCACTATTTATAGAGCAGTTCTTGGTATTCAAGACTGCTTGGGAAAATGTCTTTAGAGCTTTTAGGATTGCATTCCAAAATCTGTGCAGACAGACTTGCTAATGTGAGACTTCTTTATAAATCATCTCAGTTTTGAAGAATAGCGAAGAAAGCTCAGGGAGAGACCTCAGTGTAAAAATCAAGACAAGGACGTTCTGAATCTCTTCATATCCTTTTATGTGATACAGCGTATGAAATGCTCTGTGTGATCCAAGGCTAGTTTTTTGGTCTTCCCGATCTTTTCTGACAAAATCAAAATTAAAAAGCACTCAAGCCACACCTACTCTATGTAGATCTGATTTAATACCTAAAAGGTTACAAAAATAAATTCAAGCTAAGTGGATAGCAGCTAAAGGGGTAATCAGACATAACCCCAATCCTGCAATCATTTAAGGATGTGCTTAACTTTACACACAGGGGTGGTCTCATTGAACTCAATGGAATTATTCCTATGTATGAAGTTAAAGATGTATGCGAGTGTTTGGAGATTGAGGTCTGTAGCAGAGGCACTGACTTCCCCAGTTCCAGGGGGTGCTCCACCCCAGATCCCGCCCCCACTCCACCCCTTCCCCCAAGGTGTCATCCCCGCCCCGCCTCTTCCTGCCTCTGCCCCTTCTGCCCCCTCCCCCCCTTTTCCTAACCCTGCTCCCCCCCCCCAGCACCTCAGTGCTTGCCACTGAACAGCTGATCGCAGCGGGCAGGAGGCGCTGGGAGGGAGGAGGAGATGATCGGTGAGGCCTGCCAGCAGGTGGGAGGGTTTGGGAGGAGGGAGGAGCTGATCCACGGGGCTACCGGTGGGTGCTGAGCACCCACTATTTCTTTTCCCGTAGGTGCTCCAGCCCCGGAGCACCCACAGAGTTGGTGCCTACAGCCTGTAGGATGTTTCCCCAAGAAAAAACATCCAGATAACTTTGTGTTCTCATGTGTAAGTCAGGCAACATCCTTTGACTTCCCTAGGAAGACCATAAAATGGAAAAATATAGATGGTAAATTCACTTACTTTGGCAGAGATAAGCTGAACAGTGATAAAAACAGACACACACATTTTGGCTGAAAGCAGATTTTTATCAATGAACACAAATTCTAGGGCTTTTCTTCTAACTTAAATATCCAGCAAGTGGGTTGAATGACAGCTAAATCCAATCACAGGAGCTTCTGTCCTGTTGTTCCCCAAAGCAGTTTCTTCCGATTTCAAAGTTCATCAAGTTGGTGTGATAGAACATCCTCATCAAAAAGCCATTTTCAGCTCAGAGAGATCATCCCTAGAATATCCTGCAGAAATACAAAGTGTATACACATCAGTAAACCATTATTAAAGTAACGGAAACATCAAACCCACAGAAACAAATTACAAAGACCCTGATTTTTAAAGCAGATCCAACCTGACACCTGACTTGCACCTGCAAGGAATTGTGCTTACAATTTTGCATCCCACTTTACTGTAGTTCTGAATACTTAGTCATCTAAACACCATGTGCCAACAGACCAGGCAGTGTGATGCTTGAGTGCTGGGAATTGGTACCACAATTAATTTTCTCTCCACAAAATCAAAGGCAGCTTTTCAAAGTCAGACCCTAAGGCCTGGAATCAGATAATGGGCTAAGTGGGGCTCTCATCTCTCAGAAGCTAATATAATATAGATTACCTGTAATGCTGTGATTGACACAATTTAACTTCCATGTTCCCCTTGAGCTAGAATCTTTTAAGTTTTGTTCACTCTGTCATGGTCTGCTGAGTACAGGAAAAATTCCCATTGACTTTAACTTTTCCACCAAAGGTTGCCAAAATGTTGGTCTTTCTGATCAGATTTCAACCATTCAGATGTTCAGATATGGTGATAGGCACTTTAAAAACCAAAGCCTGAAATAGAGAAATGCCCCATTGAGTTAAAATATTGAAATTTGAGACATTCCTTCATTATGAATCATTGACCACATTTAAACAAAATTGGCTTTTATTCTAGATCACCAAAAGTTCATCAGTTTAACAACCGATAAAAATTATACGTTTTTGTTTTATGAGGCAGGTGTGTTTAGGCATGAGACCAATGCCTTGGAGAAATTTTAAGATCAACTGATATCTCTAGATTTACTTACTAGAATATAGTCAAGAAATGTATTGCAGGCGTAGGCAAATGTGCTGCAAAGGCAGATGTTGATGGCCAAATCCATCCAAAGGATATTTTGTAATCTCAATATATGCAGCAGAAAACAGCCCACTGTGTGCTAGTGGTGGCAAGCAACCAATGCACAGTACCCTGCACACCAGTGGCGGAAAGGAAATATGGCCATTAGCATTCTGGCATTACTTTTATGAAAAGTGGCAGGAGATCATCCTTGTTTGTGTAGAACAGACAGAACTTCCAGGTTTTTAGGTCTTTTCTCAGTAGAATATACTATAATCATGATTTCTACAGGGCCTACAATGTCTTTTCTTTCAGTAATAATGTAGCTTTGCTAACAAAACCTTCCTAAATTTCTGCTAAGCCCTAGGAAATTCCTTGTAGCTCTGGCTGCATCTACCTTTCCGCATGTACTTGTTTGTTTTTTTGAGCTCTTGGCATTTTGCTACAGAGCTTCACTTAAGAATTCAGAATCTTAAAAGCTTTGCATAGAGTGGAGAGGTAACTTACCCCAAACTTCAGACTGGTTTGAACACTGGTTCAGCTGTAGGCTATAGTGATTGGTACCATTTTGATTAGACTGGTGTTTCAGCAGATTTACTAAACCTCTGTGAAAATGGTTCTGTCATCTGAGCCATGTTTGCATACCTTTTCCCCAATTTAATACCAGATTAGCTGAACCACGTTAAAACCATTTTGAAATTGTTGGTTAATTTTCCCAGTGTAAACATGGGCTGCAGTGTGGGTCCTTTTTGGTCATGTTCCAATTAAGCACTTCTCTGTTTTAGTGTGGATTGAGGTCACGTGTTATCTTGCAACTAATCTGAAATGCCATTGACCAGCGAACATGATTTTAGGGACCCAATCCTGCAGTGATCTCTGTGTAGGCAGACCCGTGGTCGGACACAGAGCTTCCTACAGCATCAGGGCCAATGTTATTTTAAAAGCCCTCTCTCCTCCCCCACCCCGAGATGATGGTGTAAATGATAGTACACCTCTACCCCAATATAACGCTGTCCTCGGGAGCCAAAAAATCTTACCGCGTTATAGGTGAAACCGCGTTATATCGAACTTGCTTTGATCCACCGGAGTGCGTAGCCCACCCCTCCCCCACCCCCAGAGTGCTGCTTTACCGCGTTATATCCGAATTCGTGTTATATCGGGTCGCGTTATATCGGGGTAGAGGTGTACTTTGCACTTCTACTCTGTGTTGCCTTTCAAGATCTCAAAGAGCTTTAACAACACCTATGATGTAGGGCAGGGGTCGGCAACCTTTCAGAAGTGCTGTGCCGAGTCTTCATTTATTCACTCTGATTTAAGGTTTCACGTGCCAGTAATACATTTTAACATTTTTAGAAGGTCTCTTTCTATAAGTCTATAATATATAACTAAACTATTGTTGTATGTAAAGTAAATAGGGTTTTTAAAATGTTTAAGAAGCTTCATTTAAAATTAAATTAAAATGCAGAGCCCCCCGGACCAGTAGCCAGGACCCAGGCAGCGTGAGTGCCACTGAAAATCAGCTCGTGTGCCGCTTTCGGCACGTGTGCCATAGGTTGCCTACCCCTGATGTAGGGTATATAACCACTTACCTTCCTTACAGTTCCAGACTGGGGACAGACAGCAGTGAGGTGACCTGTGCAAGGCTATGCAGAGCACGAACCTTGAGATGCTTGGCTGAAAGTTCATACACAAGCCCACACTGTTTATTCTTTCTTATGGTTTCTCTCCTCACCCTCCTCCCTCACACTCTTCATTTGAAACGGGATAACTTCGTTTGCAGCTGGGGGAGATGTTTTGTCTTTGTTTTTCAGCTGTTGTCATTGTCCTCAATGCAGGGGGCATTTGTTTTCTCCCTGTAATGCCAGCATTAGAATTCCAAGCCAGCATGGCTTACTACTTCCACTGCTTACTGAAATGCTCACAGTCACATGAAAGCTTCCAGACCTGCTGCTTCCAAGGGAAATCAGCTGGAATGCCAGCTGACTTAGTGCCTTGAATTTAAATCTTTAGATGCAGGAACAGAAACAAAAATGGGGGGTAGGGTAGAAGAGGGAGCCAAAGGGATTAAAAGTTACCTGATTTCCCATCAGTGGGTTTCCCCTGAAAGCATTTAGGTGTTGCCCAGTTGCTAAGTAAAGGATGGTTTAATGCTTTTTAAAAAAAATAAATATATTTTCTCTTCCCCTTTCTCCCCTTCCTGTTGTGCCAAAAGCTGCAGATCTGGGACACGGCAGGGCAGGAGAGATTCCGGTCCATTACGCAGAGTTATTATCGCAGCGCTAATGCATTAATATTGACCTATGACATAACCTGTGAAGAATCCTTCCGATGCCTTCCCGAATGGCTGAGAGAAATTGAACAGTATGCCAGCAATAAGGTCATAACTGTGCTAGTGGGTAAGTGAGGACTGTGCTTTTATAAGAGCTCATTTTGCCAGGAGAGAATAATCAGCCATGTCCATCTGGAGTTTGACTAGGGTCATTGGCAGATAGAGGTATTAGCAGTGGAAAATACTGCATTTATTTTATCTCATAGTGCCAGGATCTCCTCCAAATATGCTGGACTGGACACCCCTTGATGCCAGTAGGTTCTGTACCTATATCTCTATAGCATCTTACTGTGAAGCCATTCACCTGAGTGAAATTGCCAAGACAACTTCTGTATCTGAATGACTCGTCCAATACATAAAGCCAATGCACTAATAATACAACTCAGAATAGCAACTGCTGCTTCTCAAAATGTTGGCCATCTTAAGCCATGNCCCTAAGTGGCCCCCTCAAGGATTGAACTCACAACCCTGGGTTTAGCAGGCCAATGCTCAAACCACTGAGCTATCCCTCCCCCCCCTTTATTAGTACATAAAGCCAATGCACTAATAATACAACTCAGAATAGCAACTGCTGCTTCTCAAAGTGTTGGTCATCTTAAGCCATATAAGGTTGTTCAGCATGGAGGGGTGTATTTAGGTAGAAAGCCCAAACAAACCAGGAACCATTTAACGATTGTTTCACGTTCCCTTCCACTGTATTTGGTTATTTAGCCCCATGGCTTTGACTGTGCAGCCGCAGTTTAGAAAGAGTAAATGGAGCTTTACACCCCTAGGTTCCCAGTTCATATCTAGATCAGGTTGGTAGTGGCTGAAAGTTGTTATGCTTTGATGGCCTCAGTCCTGTTGCAGTGGCAGGCGTCGGCATCACAAAAACTACCATTCCAATTGGCATTCTCAGCAGAGAGGGCAAAGACTCAGTGGGCATATGGAGCCTGAAGTGTCTTCCTCCTCTCCCTCATTACTGAGGCACAGTGCAGGGCAGTGGAGAAGAGCATGTGCCGCTGTCTGTACCATCCCTGTCCTGTGAATAAACAGAAGGCTTCTGTCTCCAGGGCCATGAGGCTACACCTTTCACTGGTACTAAATCAGAATTTCACATGGATTTTTAGAGAATTAAAAAATATATAAATGAAGAAAATGCCACGAGTAACGTGCCTTTGCTTGAGATGAAGCAAATCCAGCCATCAGACACCAGTTTGCTACCAGAAATGTGCACCAAGGTATACACAGTGATGAGGCCCATTAACATTTTGCAATGCTGCACTTTGTTTTCCAAATCCGGTAGTCAAAACACCACTTTTCAGGGACTTGGTCCAGGGACTAGGTCTCAGCATAGTCAAAAAATGATGGACACTTAATTTGGGGAAAGGGTTAGTCAGCTGGTGGGTTGAATGGTTACTCAACAGCAAGACCTCTCTTCTTTTAAATAGCTTAACATTTAAAGAGTAGATAGTACAATTCTACAGAATAATCTGGTGTATTTAGTTTTTATTTGGATTTAAAAATAATTAAAAAGACCCTTATCCCAGACTCTAGGTGCCCTAATGCACACTAACAATGCAATCTAAAATGCATGGAGGTTCTGTGACAAGAAACCATTCACACTGTAGATTAAAGGTACAGTACATTTTATAAATAGTTTATAAAAGGTTAATAAACAATAATGTGCTAATAAATTGCTAGAATCCAGTAGGTTGTTTATAACCATCTGTAGCACCTTCTACTGACGCGCTTATAACCATCTGTAACTTGGTAAGATCCTTATACACTCTAGTAATCACTTATTAACGCCCTATAAATGTAACTTTATATAAAGTATGTCCATGAACCATTACATTGTAAAGGAGAGTTGTTGGATGGAAATGATGGCAGTGGAAAGGGATCCTTTCCTCAACTCCCACCTCTTCCCAAACCAACTGCAGTTAATATCAGATTCATCATTAGTTGGTTTATTCCCTACACAAATGTTGATCTGTTCTGCCATAAGCTAAAAATGAAATCTCCCTGAGGGGGAGGGTTCCTCACCTCACCTAGTTCTAACAGCTTTCCAGCACCCATTCATTCCCCATGTTCAGTAACCATATAATGAACAAAAATATGTCATTAAAACTGGAGAGCAGGTCTCTTTTTAAAGCTCAGAATTATATGAAAAAAATATTGCATTTGGCGCCCCCACATGCAATAATTGACATTTTAAGTGCTCCTTGGAGCAAGAACCCAGTGATTGTTCGATAGACATTAAAAGGGAAATCCTTTAATGCCAATTGATATTAAACAGGTGCATTAGCACTAAATTAATGCTAAATGGCTTGTGTGTTCCTGGGGAAAATTCCATTAAACGAGCTAATATTAAAAAGGCTTGGTTGTCTATCAGGGAATCCACTTTTTTGGGGGACAGGAGAGTGAGCATTTAGTTTTGTAGCTTTATAAGATGAATAGTTTGTTTAAAATAAAGAACCTAACGCGAGACACATGGTGACAAATGGTTCCTTTCTTCCAGATCAATTTCTGTTGTTTTTGTCTTACAAGTCAAATTAATTCCCTTTCTTAAAATATTGTATTGATGCAGGTAATAAGATTGATTTAGCCGAGAAAAGAGAAGTCTCCAAACAAAGAGCTGAAGAATTTTCAGAGGCCCAAAACATGTACTATCTGGAAACTTCTGCTAAAGAATCGGATAACGTGGAAAAACTCTTTCTGGACTTAGCTTGCCGGCTGATCAGTGAGGCAAGACAGAATACGCTTGTGAACAATGTGGCATCCCCGTTACCAGGAGAGGGGAAAAGTATCAGCTATTTGACTTGCTGCAATTTCAATTAAGGGCTGGCCCGAGATCCACCCCAAATGGGCCAAGAGGTTTTTTGCTGAGATTTATCTCAGTGAAGGCAATTCCTGCCACTTTGACCCATCTGACTCGCACCTAAGTCAGGTTCCTGATCTTAAAGCATGGCAGGCTGGCCACTCCACCTGCAGGTCAACATAGCAGAATATAATATGGTTTAATCTTTTTTGCAGTCTCTGGAGTTGGTTAGGAAAAATAGTTTGCACAAGGCGCTCATTCAAATCCAGAGCATGGGCTGCTACGTCACTTTCTGTTGGAGATTAGAACAGCCTCCCTGGATGAGATGGAAGAATGCAGGATCTCTTTTGCAGCACGCGTTTGGTCTTTTTAAAAAAAGATGAACTTTAAGCCTTGGACTATACAGTTCTGGCATTCTTCCAGGCTGCCAGTTTAGGATGTGTATATGCCCACAGCATCCTGATGCAGGACTCAATTGTATGTTTTGAATTAGTGTTATCTCTCTCATCCGCAGGCACTTTCATGAACTTGGAATTAAAAACATATATATCAACATTTCCAAACAAACAACAATTTGGAAAAAGATATGGATACTGGCTTAGTCACTCCGTTTGGTGCTAGTACTTCAGCTGAATATTTCATAGACCAAACCTAGTTTTATTACATTACTGTCCTCTGAATGTGTAACTTAGAGTAAGTAGTGAAAGTATGCTAATAAGCACTGTCCATAAAATATCATTACCTCTTTTTCTCAGCCTGAACATAGTGGGTAAGGACTGTGCTGCTTTGATGTCAATTGTGGGGGTGAAAAGACTTTTTTTTTCTTGAGTCAAAAAAGCTCTGTAAACAGTAATTTCCTAATGTAATGAACTAGTTTTGAGAATACTGACTGATGGAGTTGTAAACAGATCAGATCTGACCAAAATATTGTGCTTGCACTGATCATGTGTAAGGGTTCAAAGGCAGAGCACAGTGTAGGTGGCAGTCCAGTGTGTGTGAGTAATGAAAGCTTGTAGTTACAGGTCTTGCTTGAGAAGCAAGCATACAATTTTGTATGTTTTTTTTAAGCTTAAGTGAAAATGGCAGCAAGTGGTGGTGTTAATCATTTTGTGTCTTACTCATCCAGTGATCATCTTATGAAACTGTACCTTGGAGAAGCAATTCAAGGTACCAGTTTGGCATCGACTCTGTATTATAGTAGCTTTTGGATCCATGACCATAGATTCATTTAGTTTTCTTGTTACTTTGTACTCTTAAGTCTCAGACTCCAATGTATGTATAATTATTTGCCTAGGCAAGTTCTTTATATAAAACCTCTAATGCAGCAGCACTATGGTATTTGTTATATTACACCTCTAGTGCCATGTTCTAATAATACATTGGACTTTACACATTGATGTTAAAGCAAAATTGGAAAAGAGGTTGGACGCATACATAGCAAATCATTCTTAAATGTTTGGTATCAGTTTTATTGACCTGAATGAGGCTAAAACTCTCGGTAACTTTGTGGCTGTGATACATTGTAACTTAGCATTAATCAGCTCGATATCATGTATTATTTGCTGAAGATGTTGACTGGCCTTTTGTATTAACATGAAAAAAGCTGCCAATAAGTAAATCTTGAAAATAAAAATGGCCTTTTAAAATGCTTTGTCACATTTTCCTAAACAGATTTTGGGCTCTATCATACTGTGCCTTTGATTTGCGATGGGAAGTGTGTGTGTGTGTTGTGGATCAAGATAGCCACTTTGTAATGCATATTTTCCTGCCGTCGCATGTCAGTTTTTTTCCCTTACAGTGTAATCAACGGGAAAATTTGTTTGACTCGGCGGTTTCTCTTGTGCTAGGTAATACAGTGAAGCCAGCACTAAGGAGCATCTCCAGTAGGGAGGATTCCTTTCTTAACTGACTTCCTTTAAAAATACCCCTTAAATTTCCAATACAGTTTTGTTTGACCTCTTAAAGACCATCCAGCTCCTACATAGCTGATTTTGCAGGTCACTTAAGTGTTGCGGTAAATGCCCTGTGGGATAATGCTGCCATCTCACTAAAATACCATAGTATTTTTTAAATACTCTTCACGTCCTGGATTTTTCTACATAGTATATCAACTGCTAAGGTAGGTGTACTCGCTAAAGTTGCCAGGAGGAGTGGAGTAATGAAGGGCTACAGGTGCCACATTACGCTTGTTTTTCATGTCCTGTTGTCCAAGGATGAAATGCTCAAGTATTTTCCTCCAATCTCTTTCACATTGCAAGTCATAACCAGTGCATTACTAGACCACTTTGTATTGTATGATATTAAGGGGAGGGGAGATTTTTATTTTCATACACTGAACACATTCTGACCAGGTAAACCCCACAGGCGCTACTGGAAAGAAAAGTATTCACTGTGTCTGTAAAGTGTTTTTTGTTTGTGGGGGGTTAAGATTATAAATTTTAACAAAAGTTTTCACCATCACATTGAGCAACATCAGAGGCAGTTGAGTAAGGAGCTGGGAACAAATTAGCTAGGCCTTTCTGTGGATGCCCTTAACAGTATGCTCATCTTTAAGCGGCCAGTATCAAGAATAATTGAAAGTAAATAAGGAAGTGTTATTTACGCCTTCTCATAACACAAGAACTAGGGGTCACCAAATGAAGTTAATAGGCAGCAGGTTTAAAAGAAACAGAAGGAAGTATTTTTGCACACAACGCACAGTCAACCTGTGGAACTCCTTGCCAGGGGATGTTGTGAAGGCCAAGACTATAATGGTTCAAAAAAGATCTAGATAAGTTCATGGTCCATCCATGGCTATTAGCCAGGATAGGCAGGGATGGTGTCCCTAGCCTTTGTTTGCCAGAAGCTGGGAATAGGTAACAGGGAATGGAGCACTTGATGATTACCTGTTCTGTTCATTCCCTCTGTGGCACCTGGCATTGGCCACTGTTGGAAGACAGGATAATGGGCTAGATGGACCTTTGGTCTGACCCAGTATGGCCGTTCTTATGTTCTTATAATAAGTTTCTACTATTTAGGAAACACATGTTTTAAAAGTGAGTTAAGAACTTATGTTCTCTAAGCCATCTGTTTTGCTTCAGGCTCTAGAGAATAACCATCTTATGATACAGTCCTGGCTTATAGATCCAACAGGCAAAATCCTTAGAGGGGAAGATGTTCATCTTCCTGGCTACAAAATAGTGTTGCATAATAGGAAATGCTGTGATTAATGGAAACAGGTCATGAAAACGGAGGTGGTAGATGACACGCTCACTCCTCTGTCTAGGCTGCTCCCTTCTCTGAAGGTAAGTTGCTTGTGGTTATAGATTCCATACCTTCAGCATGTAATATTCAAAGAATTTTGTTTTTTCTTGGCCCATCAGTTCTGGAAACGATTGCATGTCTTTGGCATTGTGGCTCTCCTTGGGGAAAAGGAGGAACTCGCTTTTCCTCCTCCTCTATGCCACCCACAGAGCCAAAGTCCAAAGGAGGCTACATGACATCAAAAATAAGTGGTGGCAAGAGCAGGCCTCTGAGACCCAGGGTTTCGTAGACCAGGATGACACGAGAAGCTTCTTTCAAGCAACAAAAGCTATATATGGGCCACGCTCCAAAGGCCCGACCCCTTTACGTTCCCAGGATGGCTCCACCCTCAAGAACAATGTGGCCATTAAACAACGCTGGAAGGAGCACTTTGAGAGCCTACTAAACCACGAATCCACAGTCTCTGAAGACACCATCGAGTCTATGCTATAGAATACCTGAAGTGACTCTCTCTCTAAATCCCTTGGGCTGCCTGTGCTATTCACTGCTGGGAAAACAGCTCTTGCTGTACCCATTGCAATTGGCTCCTGCAAGTCTGGGTTTAGTGGCTAATGGCTATTGAATTTCTTTAGCATTGGTAAAAATGGCTGCAGGCTGATGTCCTGGCTGCAGACAGTGGTTTGCAAAGATAGAAAGCGGTGATCAGTAATGTAGAAATGGCTGTGTGTGGGGTGGGGTCTGTGTCCCCATGTGGGACAATGGGCCTTCCAGATGTTCTGTTGATGAGGCTCACAATTATAGTCAAAATTATTGATTTGTGTATTGTTCACAGAAGTCACTTTATCCCTAAGGACTGATGCTTGTTCAACTTCTCATGCTGAATGAAGAGGGCAAGTGGAAATGCTGGGCATGGCCTGGCCTGTTGAGTGTTCTGGATCTTTTTTGTGACTAGGAAAGAAGATTGCAATAGAATGGAGCTGAAAATGCAAAGTGTCAGCTTGGCTCTCTTCCTTTAGAACAGTGGTTCTCAACTTATTACATATGCGGCCCACAGTGTGTTACCTGGGCCACCGCAGCAGTCCTGCCCCGTGCCACGGCAGCCCTCTTCCCCCCCACGGGGCCAGGCTGGTGACCCCGGGCCCCTGACTCCACTGCGCTGGGCGGCGAGGTAGCCCAGGAACCTGGTGGACTCCAGCATGCAGGCCGGCCTTTAGCACACAGCTGAGCTGGGCCACAGCCGTGTGCTAACTGGGCCACGGGTTGAGAACCGCTGCTTTAGAAGGACCCTATTCCTCCGTTCACAGTCCCGTTTTCTTTATAAAAAAAAAAAAAAGTATCCTGTCTCTGACTTCTGATTTGCTCTGTTCTTCTAACAATGTGATGGCTTGAATTTGACTCTTTAATCTTTTGTGTGTTGGCTTTACTGGCTTGTTTACCCAATATCCATCACAGATGGAGGTATGACCTAGTACACCAGGGGTCGGCAACCTGTGGCTCTTTGGCTGCCCCCTTGCAGGCAGCCGTTTTTTGAGGGGGTGCGAGGTGCAGGCTCTGGTTGGGAGGCGCTTATCACAGGAGGCTCCCGGCTGGCGGGGCTCTGGCCCCAAGCTGATCCTGGAAGCGACTAGCTGTTGGCACATCTCTGCGTGCCCCTTGGAGGGAGGGGGGCAGCAGGTCTCTGTGCGTTGCCCACGCCCGCAAGCATCGTCCCCGCAGCTCCCATTGGCCGGTTCACGGGCAATGGGAGCTGTGAGGATGGTGCTGGGGGTGAGGGCAGTGCGCACAGATATGCCAGCAGCCAGCCACTTCCAGGAGCGGCATGGGGCCAGGGCAGGCAGGCAGGCAGCCTGCCTGAGCCCTGCTGTGCTGCCGGCCGGGAGCCGCCTGTGGTAAGCACCTCCCGGCGTGAGCCTGCACCTCTTACCCCCTCCCGCACCCCAACCCTCTGGCCCAGGTCAGAACCCACTCCTGCACCCAAACTCCCTCCCAGACCCCACACCTTCTCCTGTACCCCAATCCCCAGCCCGGAGCCTCTTCCTGTTTATATTCAAATTCAAACAGCAGAAGTCGCATTAAAAGTATTAGTGAGCAGTAATAACTTCTAGTTGATAAATTCTAACTGTATAAGTAGCTTTGTGTGTGATGTGGCTCTCGAAGTATTTTGGTCAAAGACAAAAACAAAAAAATGGCTGCTTTTCTTTAAAAGGTTGCCGACCCCTGTAGTAGACCGTCTAGTGTCTCCACGTAGCAGCACAGCATTGTTCCCTAAAATATAAAAGAGACTCCACAGTCGTGGCACCCTCTGGTGGCAGGTGGGACAACTACAGCAGGGTCACGCCTCCGTTTCCTGAGTCTCTGTACTACTTCAGAGACCATTCTGTGACCTGTTTAGTCTAACAATGCCCCTTCTTTAACAATGCCCCTTCTTGAGGTGATTCTTTATGTAACATCAACAAATCCACCCCTCTTCCAAATTCTAATCCAGCCTATGAACCTCTGGCTCCTCTAGGGCTTAGTCTTTACACATCCCTCTTCAACTCTCTCTTGGCCTGGCCAAAACACCCTTGTGTCTGGCTCCCTCACTACCTTATAAGCTGCTCTGGTTTTAGACTTCCCAGGCTTCTCTTGCTTTTCAGGCTTAGCCTGAGCCTCTGCCAAAGGCTGCAACGTCCACCCAGTTATTTGAGCCCCACTAATGCAAGTCTGTCTACCCTGGCTAGGAGGCTGGCTCACCCGGAATATTTTTCACTTTTAGGTTAGTTAAATGTTCCAAGGGATGGGAGCTGCAGACCAAAACCCCACCCCTCTTCTGTGGCATTAGGAAGCACAAATTTCCTTTTGCAAATACTGCCTTTTCTTAGTTTTTCTCTTTTTCTCTGAGCATCTTCCAAAATTCTAGCGCTGGTGTAGGGTTACATGATATGGTACCAAAAAACTCCTGCATCTGGTCTACATCAACAATTGCTGGCATTGTTACCAGTGGAGCTGAACCAGTGCTAGGCCAATGGTGGGAGAACTTCTGAAAGTGTTTGCACTGCTCAAGGTCTGATGTTAGAGGCACCAATCAAGGATTTAGGCCTGCATTGTGCTAGGTGTTGCATGGACACATAGTAAAGAACTCACAATCTTATATAGCACCTTTCACTAGGGAATCTGAGCTTCTCAGAACACTAATTATTCCTTGCAACACCAGCTGCTCCTCCCTGCAGGGGCCTAAGCAATGTGAAGTAGGCTTTATGCGATCTACAGATGGAGAAATTGAAGCACAGTGGAGAGCAAAAAAAGCAAACTGGTGATTGAGATGGGAATAAGCAGAACCTCCTGGGTAGGTGTATTCCAGCAGGTATAGACAGTAAGGAATAATGCCTTTTATTTGTATTGGGCCAACATAATCTACTCAAGCTTTCGAGGGTCTATTTTGCACAGTGGGATGAATCATTAATATGCAGATGTAATAGTTTCCATAAACCTCTCAATTCAGAGATTGACAAATACCTGTGAGTTGGCATTTGTGCCATTACTTCTGCAATGTTAAGAATATGTTTAAAGTCCAATGAGATACTGTTGGCAATAGATTTAATAAATAAATAAAATTTGGCTTCCGCACCAGGAGAGCTTTTGAGGGGGAAATGTGTGGGTTTTTTTTTTGCGCATTTCAATAGAGTGACAGTTAAACTTATTGTTTATTAAAGGGGGGGGCTTAGTGAACTCATGCATCATCCATTGCTCTACACTTGCAGAATATTTCACAGAGATTCCTGATTCATAGATTCTAGGACTGGAAGGGACCTCAAGCGGTCATTGAGTCCAGTCCCCTGCCCTCATGGCAGGACCAAATACTGTCTAGACCAGGGGTCGGCAACCTTTCAGAAGTGGTGTGCCGAGTCTTCATTTATTCACTCTAATTTAAGGTTTCGTGTGCCAGTAATACATTTTAACGTTTTTAGAAGGTCTTTCTATAAGTCTATAATATATAACTAAACTATTGTTGTATGTAAAGTAAATAAGGTTTTAAAAATGTTGAAGAAGCTTCATTTAAAATTAAATTAAAATGCAGAGCCCCCGGACCGGTGGCCAGGACCTGGGCAGTGTGAGTGCCACTGAAAATCAGCTCGCGTGCCGCATTTGGCACGCGTGCCATAGGTTGCCTACCCCTGGTCTAGACCATCCATGATAGACATTTATCTAACCTACTCTTAATATTTCCAGAGCTGGAGATTCCACAACCTCCCTAGGCAATTTATTCCAGTGTTTAACCACCCTGACAGTTAGGAACTTTTTCCTAATGTCCAACCTAAACCTCCCTTGCTGCAGTTTAAATCCATTGCTTCTTGTTCTATCCTTAGAGGCTAAGATGAACAAGTTTTCTCCCTCCTCATGACACCCTTTTAGATACCTGAAAACTGCTATCATGTCCCCTCTCAGTCTTCTCTTTTCCTTATAATTGGCCTTCTTAGCAAACAGTCAGAGTTTACTAAGATTTCATTTTTCTTCAACATTTTGGGGCAGAAAGATGTCATCTGATAAGGTCCGCCAGAAGGCATGAATCTTGTTAATACTCGTTTTGAACCACAGGCATATCTCTGATCCTGAAACCAGAAATATTTTAATACATGCCATGGATTTTTAGCACAGGAAGTTGCATTACAGATGTGTTTGTATTTCATTTTTCACAGCTATTGACAAAGGAAAACTTCAACTGGAGCAGCTCCAGTCATTCCTGTCAATTTGCAGAAACACCCTTTTTGCTCCTCTTTCATTTATGCTTGTGTCTTATTTTGCATCCCAGATCACCTCTGACATTGTAGATTGAGGCTTTCCTACTTCATTTAATCTGTGAGGAAAACTTTTTGCTGCTAATATTTGAATTCATTAATATTTTGAGTTTGATTGTTTCCCTTTGTAATATTGCCTAACCAGCATGTTGTTGTTTGTACTTTACATGTTGCAAGTTCAGATTTTAGGGGTCGATAGTTTTTGCATAAGCTTGTTTCTTCGAAAGTGTCTATCGTCTACTATAAAAAGTTTATTTTTTTTAAAGTAAGATCATAGGGTTGTTGTTTTTTTAAAAAAGAACCAAACTATCATCCGTTCTGATCAGTATTAAATCAAAATTGAAGTAGATAATTTTTAAGCATGAACCAAGTACCATCCGCTACAGTTCAACTTGTGCTTAAAAAGCCTCTTAAAAGCAAATAGCAACATTTTGCTGAAGGTGTCCATGCCAATAATGTTGAAGGAATTTCCCAAGTGGAATTTTTTTTTTTCTAATCTAAATGGCTCTGTAAATAACTGCTGTGGCATCTGGGTTTTTCCACTGATCATGGACTTAGCACAATATACAGAATTTTAGACGAGACCCTCGTTTAAATGTCTGAATCTCACAGCCACAATGACGACAGGATGATGCATTGCTTGTTGATCAGGCACAAATAATGAAATACTTATTTAGCCATTTCATCATAGAAAATGCATCGTTTTCTAAGACTACCCCCTAAAACTCAAAGGAAAATAATGTCCTATTCTGAAAAGGAAAGATACTATTATCAAATTGCCAAATTGCGAATCATAAACTACCACAAGTATTTGGCTTTTCTATGGTATTCAAGTTTCTGTTGCCAAGACCGCTAAAATGTGTTGAGTAAGAACAGTGTACGGAATGTCTTTTGTGTGACAAGGATGAACGAATGTATAAAGCTCCACAGTTTATTTGTAACTTAATTTTTGTACTTGGTGAAAAATTGCTTACACGTGTATCTGTATGTAAATAAATGGTTTTAAATGGTTGCTTAGTTTGTTTAATCAAAATCGATAAAATGAAGTTGCAGAGATGCCAAAGGTTGGCTGTCCTTAAGAGTGAGATTTACAGTCCCAAAGAGTGAGACTTTCCATGTGGTGTGTTAGGTTATTGCTTAAGTCATGGATACTCATCTTTGGTCCTAGTCCAGGTTTTTAATCCAACCAGCATTTAATAGTTTGTTTTAAAATGTACACTGCTTAATATTACATAGGAAATGCTATGTCCTAATTCAAACCAGTGGATTTTAATAAAAACAATTAATTGCTGGTTGGAACAACCACCTGGATGGCTGGAGAGCCGACCAGGGTTAATAACCCTTGGTTTAGTGGACAGAACAAGAGAAATATTCAACAATTAACTGTTTTTACATAAACCTAACAAAAAAAACTTTATCAATACAACGTTTATTTTGCATATCACCTTGTCATAGTGATCATCCATTTGAAAAACACTTTACAATACAATTATTTGGTTTGTATATTATTGCTCATATTACAATTACAGCAAACTAAAAGAATCAGATTCCAAAATAAAAATTAAGTAATTAAAATTAAAATAAAACACAACCAAACAATACCTTAAATGAAGGTAAAATAATTAAATTTAATTTAATTAATTTGAATCTAACAAACCATATATAAAGGATTCAGATTCCACATTGCTTTTTAATATCTAATCTGGTTTCACATTTTATTCATATGCTTCGTTATATTGCCATGTGGCCCCCTTTCCTATTTTTATAACTTGAAACATGGCTAAGGATTTGCAAGGTCACTTGGATAACAGAGGACTGTGTCCCGTCTAGTCCAAGGTTTGGTCTAAATGGTGTTATTTTTTCAAACAAGACTAAACACTCTCTCTTAGAATCATAGAATATCAGGGTTGGAAGAGACCTCAGGAGGTCATCTAGTCCAATCCCCTGCTCAAAACAGGACCAACCCAAACTAAATAATCCCAGCCAGGGCTTTGTCAAGATAGGCCTTAAAAACCTTTTAGGATGGAGATTCCACCACCTCCCTAGGTAACCCATCCCAGTGCTTCACCACCCTCCTAGTGAAATAGTTTTTCCTAATATCCAACCTAGACCTCCCCCACTGCAACTTGAGACCATTGCTCCTTGTTCTGTCATCTGCCACCACTGAAAACAGCTGAGCTCCATCCTCTTTAGAAACCCCCTTCAGGTAGTTGAAGGCTGCTATCAAATCCCCCCCCCCCCTTTTATCTTTTGCAGACTAAATAAGCCCGGTTCCCTCAGCCTCTCCTCATAAGTCATGTGCCCCAGCACCCTAATAATTTTCATTGCCCTCCGCTGGACTCTCTCTAATTTGTCCACATCCTTTTTGTAGTGGGGGCCCAAAACTGGATACAATACTCCAGATGTGGCCTCACCAGTGCCGAATAGAGGAGAATCATCACTTCCCTCGATCTGCTGACAATGCTCTTACTAATGCAGCCCAATATGCTGTTAGCCTTCTTGGCAACAAGGGCACAACTGTTGACTCATATCCAGCTTCTTGTTTACTGTAATCCTCAGGTCCTCTTCTGCATTTGAGTGGGGGTAAAACTAAGACAAACCTACCACTCCTGGTCAGTAAAGGAAACTTCAGAAGACCACTAGGGCTTTTGACATTGCTAAAATATGCCCACGCAGTGTCCATCCTGTATTGCACAGTAGTGTTCTCTGTGCCAGTTTGTACTGCTGCCTCATCCCGTACACCCTGAGCGGGATCTGATTTCTGCATCAACTGGTAATCAACAACCTCCTCTTGCAGCTTCTCTATCTCAGGTGGAGAGAGATTGAATCTGTGCTGGTATCTACTAACCAAGTGCTCAACCTGTTCAAAAGTGCAGTTTTCCTTAATATAAAAGTTCATAAATAGTGCCATCTTTAACATTTCATCATTCAAAGATAGCTTCTCACATGCTGACTTGGCTACACTAGTACAGAATGCTCTGGCTGCACAAAAGAGCTGCCGTTTTGCAAGAGGACTAATATCCCCTTGCTCTGCCAACTACTGTACAACCTGTTTTGTGACTAAACCTACAAATGCTGTTGGTCTCTTTCAGCGCCTGAGTTTTAAAGCTTAACATACTGACTCAAAAAGATGGAGATAAGCTTAGGAATGTGCGAGTGAGATGGCATGCTAATGAGTGAGTCTCACACCCAGTGAGCGAGACTTGACATGTGACGTTCCCTTTCAAATGTAAAAAACCCAATGTACTTTAAGAGCATAGTATTTAATGTTAATGTAACAAATCCATAGTCACCTAGGACCTCATGCTTGTTGCTATGTGACAGAACACAGCCACTTAGCTCTATACTTGCTCTGTCTGTGAAATTCTATCATCCTTGTGAGCAGAGGTACATCCTACATGAGCCAAAGAAGAATTTCTATTTGCATTTGAAAGGCGAGGGCCGTACAGCACTTAGTTGAAATAGCAATTCCACCACTAGAGGGCAGTGGTACACAGACACAAGACAGCTCTTGACAATATTGTGTTAAAACTACTCAAACTGGCATTTTAGGGCATGTCTACACTACGAAATTAGGTCGATTTTATAGAAGTAATTTTTAGCAACCGATTTTATACAGTCGATCGTGCGTGTCCCCACTAAGCACATTAGGTCGGGGGAGTGCGTCCTCAATACCATGGCTAGCATTGACTTTGGAGTGGTGCACTGTGGGTAGCTATCCCACAGTCCCTGCTGCCCACTGGAATTTGCCCTGATGGGGCAAAAATATTGTCACAGGTGGTTTTGGGTACATGTTGTCAGTCACCCCTCCCTCCCTCCTTGAAAGCAACGGCAAACAATCGTTTTACGCCTTTTTTCCTGGGTTATCCATGCAGATGCCATAGCACGGCAAGCAAGGAGCCTGCTCAGCTGCACACTGCTTTTGTGAGCATTGTAAACACCTCACGCATTATCCTGCAGTATGTGCAGAGCCTAGCTAGGAGCGGCCAGCACGAGGAAGATTGTGAGGATGTGGACACAGACATTCCTGAAAGCATGGGATGTGGCAATTGGGATATCATGGCAGCATTGGGGCATGTTGATACAGTGGAACACCAATTCTGGGCCTGGCCAACAAGCACAGACTGGTGGGACCACAGTGTTGGGATGATTCCCAGTGGCTGCGAAAATTTTTTGCATGCATAAGGCCACTTTCATGGAACTTTGTGAGTTGCTTTCCCCCACCCTGAAGCGCAGGAATACTAAGATGAGACCTGCCCTGACAGTTGAGAAGCGATTGGAGATAGCCTGTGGAAGCGTGCAACACCCAACTGCTACCCAGTCAGTCGGGAATCAATTCGGAGTGGGCAAATCTACCGTGGGGGCTGCTGTGATCCAAGTAGCCAAGGCAACCAATCACCTTCTGCTAACAAGGGTAGTGACTCTTGGAAATGTGCAGGTCATAGTGGATGACTTTGCTGCAATGGGGTTCCCTCACTGTGGTGGGGCGATAGCCGGAACCCATATCCCGATCTTGACACCAGCCCACCTTGACAAACAGTACATAAATCGCAAGGGGTACTTCTCAATGGTGTTGCAAGCACTGGTAGATCAAAAGGGCCGTTTCACCGACATCAATGTGGCATGGTTGAGAAAGGTGCATGACACTCATATCTTTCGGAACTCCAAGCTGTTCGAAAAGCTGCAAGAAGGGACTTTCTTCCCAGATCAGAAAATTACCATTGGGGATGTTGAAATGCCAATAGTTATCCTTGCGCCTATGGCTCATGAAGCCATACACAGGCAGCGTTGGCAGCAGTAAGGAGCAGTTCAACTATAGGCTAAGCAAGTGCAGAATGGTGGTAGAATGTGCCTTTGGATGTTTAAAAGGGCGCTGGCGCTGTTTGCTTAGTAGGTTAGACTTCAGCAAAAGCAATATTCCCATTGTTAGTGCTGTTTGGTGTGTGCTCTATAATATCTGTGAGAGTAAGGGGGAAGACGTTTATGGCAGGGTGGGAGGTTGAGGCAAATTGCCTGGCAGCCAATTTTGAGCAGCCAGACACCCAGGCAATTAGAAGAGCACACCGCGGTGCACTGCACATCAGAGAGGCTTTGAAAAACAGTTTCATGACTTACCAGGCTACGGTGTGACAGTTGTGTGCCTGTCCTTAATGCAAAGCTGCCCCCTTTGGTGAATGTACTTCCCTGTAAGCCAATCCCCCTCTCCCCCTTCAACCACAGCTGGCACAGGAAATAAAGTCCCTAGTGTTCTGAATCCCTTTATTTTTTATTTATTAAAAAAAAATTGAGATCACTGACAATCCTGACTAGTAAAAGGTAGCCCAGGTGGGGTGGGGGAGGAGGGAAGGACAAGGCCACATAGCTTTGAGTTGTAGTGTGGCTACAATAAGCAATTTGAATGACAGCCTGCTGGTGCTTGGGCTATCCCCTGGAATTGAGTGGCTGGGTGCCTGGAGCCTCTCCCCCCGCATTCTTGGGCATCCGGGTAAGGAGGATATGGAACTTGGCGAGGAGGGCAGGCGGTTACACGATGGATGCAGCGGGGTTCTGTACTCCAGTTGCCTTTCCTGCAGCTCCACCAGACGCCTTATGTCCATTTGCTCCCCCATTAGCCTCAGCATCTCCTCCTGCGTGTTCCGATCACACGCACTGTATGCTTTCCTGGCCTCTGCCACCATGCATTCAGCTGTGCCCTATCAGAGCGGGAGGACTGCATGAGCTCTGCATGAGCTTGGTTTTTCGCCTTCTAATCTGCGATAAGCTCAAGGATAGAGTTGATACGGGGAGCATAGAAACATTTGCAGCTGCAGGGGTGAAAAAGGGAGAGTAGAATTTAAGATGATACATTTCTGAGAACAAAATGGAGACTCTTTCACAGTGAATCAAGCAATTCACAGCAGACGTGTTTTAGGTACAAGGTCGCATTTTGCCTTTTATATTGAGCACCTGGCGGTATGGTGACACATCACACACGGCTGGGCAACAGAATTCGGTTTCCAGGCAGCTATGGTAAGCCAAAGGGTATGCGGGGTTGGCTTCTTCCCCGTTCATAACATGTGGGAATGGTTTCAAACTGCAGTGCCCTTCTTTCCCATAGCAACCAATGCCATTTGGGTTTGCCGTTTAAAAGGAGGGCTGCGGTTTTGGGGTGGATGTGCAGCACACCTAGGGTGACCAGATGTCCCGATTTTATAGGGACAGTCCTGATTTTTGGGTCTTTTTCTTATATAGGCTCCTATTACCCCCCACCCAGTGTCCCAATTTTTCACACGTGCTGTCTGGTCACCCTAAGCACACCCCTCCCATGTGGCTATTCTCCAGGATGATCCCTTTTAGCCAAGTGAAAACAGCCCAGCATGACTGGGGTCTAATGTGCCGGGGATCACCAAACAGAAGGGATTACTGTTCCCTTACAAAAATTCCCCTATTTCAACCAGATGACAATGAATGATATCACTCTCCTGAGGCTGACACAAAGATAAAGACTGAAAGTTGCATGAATGCGACCAAAACCCAGAACCATTCGCTGCCATGCTTTGTGCTGCAATGATTCCAGACTACTTGCTACTGGTTTGGTGTGGTAAAGTGTCCTACCGTGGAGGACGAAATAAGGGAGTCCTCCCCAGAAACCTTCTGCAAAGGCTTTCAGAGTACCTCCAGGAGAGCTTCATGGAGATGTCCCTGAAGGATTCCCGCTCCATCCCCAGACACGTTAACACACTTTTCCAGTAGCTGTACTGGCCGCAAATGCATCCCAAGTCTTCAGGGCAAATCAAACATTAAACACAATTGCTTTTAACCCCTGTAGTGTAGTTACAAATGTGCACTCACGAGAGGTGCCTTCTCTGCCTTCAGGGTCCGGGAACAATATGCCCTGGGAGGGTATTGGCTCCAGGGTGATGAAAAGGTCCTGTCTGCCGGGGAGAACAGATTCTCCGCTTGCCTTCTGTGCATTTTCCTCCTCCTCCTCTTCATCCATAAAATCCTCCTCTGTGTTGTGTGAGGCTGCCATCTTGCAGGTGTCCACAGACAGTGGTGGGATAGTGATAGGGTCCCCCCCTAGAATGCCATGCAGCTGATCATAGAAGCGGCATGTCTGGGGCTCTGACCCGGAGCGATCATTTGCCTCCTTTGTCTTTTGGTAGGCTTGCCTGAGCTCCTTAATTTTCAACAGCACTGCTGTGTCTCCCTGGTGTAGCCTCTGTCCACCATGCCCTGTGCGATTTTGGCACATATGTCAGTATTTCTTCTGCTGGATCGGAGTTCTGCCTGCACAGATTCTTCTCCCCATACAGCAATCAGATCCAGTGTCTCCCGTTTGCTCCATGCTGGAGCTTGTTTGCGATTCTGGGACTGCATGGTCATCTGTTCTGCTGAGCTCGCCACGCTGACCAAACAGGAAATGAAATTCAAAAGTTCCCGGTGCTTTTCCTGTGTACCTGGCTAGTGCATCAGAGTTGAAAGTGCTGTCCAGAGCGGTCACATTGGAGCACTCTGGGATAGCTCCTGGAGGCCAATACCATCAAATTGCACAGTGCTGCGTCTGCACTATCCCAAATTCAACCCAGGAAGGTCGATTTTAGTGCTACTCCCCTCATCGGGGAGGAGTACAGCAGTCGATTTTAAGAGCCCTTTAGGTCTGCAGAACGGGGTTGGTTGTGTAGACACATTCCTTATAAAATCGACCTAATGCAGCTAAATTCGACAAAACCTCATAGTGTAGACCAGGCTGTAGGTTAGAAGAGGAAAACAAGCTTTCTTGCTTTTTCAGCTCCCAATTGGTTTCTTAACTTCGAATGAACTGACATGAAGAATCTATTCTCTACACCTGTAGAAGAGGCTACTGCTGTCAAAAGGTGGTTTAGCACCTCAGCAAACTCTGGTTCCAAAAAACAAAACAAAACAAAAACCTCCATATGCCTTAACAAGCTACTGTTTGAATCAGTGGCATTATTAAAAGATGAGTGTTGGAGCAGGAGGCAGCTGGGTCCAACTCTGGGATAGGGAGAGTGTGACGTTCCCCTCTGGTGTTATCTGGACCGGTGATCTGCTAGGTCACTCCAATC
>QXTE01000012.1:16030833-16116439 GCA_003942145.1 Platysternon megacephalum
CTGAGCACTCCAGGCTGGTTCAGCAGCATGCAGAATGGGGGTTCCTTACCCCCACCATAGAGCTGCCTTTCAGCAGGGCTGCTCCTGCTGCATGAGGTAGCAAATGCTTTGAGAGTTGGATGTGTCTCCCTGCTGCCTGGGGGTGACAAATTCTGTGCAACCTTCTGCCAGCAGCTAGGTTTTGGTTGATGCACAGGGCAGCAGCATCGTGTTTTTAGGCAGCCTCTTCTGTGACAGGCCTCACAACCCAGCTGAGACAGCCAGCAACTCAGCAGTGCGCAGAGCACCCCAGGAAGAAAAAGGGACCAAGTGAGGCAGGGACTAGAACCATCATGATGGGGTCATAAGAGTAAAATCAATCAATCTTTCCCCTCCCCTCCCCGAAGGGCTCTCTGTTTAAAGACACTCAGATCTTTACATAAGAGGTGCCGGGGAGTTTTTTTATAAATGAATGGCTTGCATGCAAGTGCAAAGGGCGGGGGTTTAGGGCAAGTACTTGCTTTAACTATGCTTTGCACTGGTGTGCAATTTATTTATTTAAGCTTTTTGCTGTTGGGCTCTGCATTGTTACCCTCACCTGTTTACATTTAGCCAAACGCCATGGAAGATTAGGCCTTACCTTGCGAGTTCTGCCATCCAGCAGATGTGTTGCAATTAGCCATTCCTAAGACTTGGTGCCAACAAGTGGCAAAATCTCACACTCCCGTGGCTTTGGATTCCACAGCTCAGCCGCTGCAGAGCAAGACATTACAGGACCTAAGGGCCAAATTTTCCTCTACTAAGAGAGGCAAAACCTTGCTGACAATTGCATTGTAGCTGTGAAATGGGATGGTCTGGCCTGTAACGTATATTTGCATCACAGCTCCCCATTAGTGCAGACCCTGGTCTTTGGCTACTGTTCTGAACTAGCATGGACATTGTACAGGTCTGTCTTATCTTACACTGGGGTTATGTTCCGCGGTTAGCGCGTAAAGCAAAAACCGCGTATAGTCAAAATCCCATTGACTTTAATGGCAGGCGGAATCACCCGCACTACAGACAGTACATAAATTGCTTTTTCTCTCTCTCTTTTTTTTTTTTTGGGTGGGTTTTGCCGACCTCGCAAAGCCGAAATCGCGCATGTTAAATGCGCGTAAGATGAGACAGACTTGTATCCTTATGTAGATGTTTCCCCATAATGAACATCATGTAAGAACACTACAACTGGAATGGAGAGGTCTCTGAAGCTGAACTGTTTATTTCTGTGCCNCTGAGCACTCCAGGCTGGTTCAGCAGCATGCAGAATGGGGGTTCCTTACCCCCACCATACAGCTGCCTTTCAACAGGGCTGCTCCTGCTGCATGAGGTAGCAAATGCTTTGAGACTAGGATGTGTCTCCCTGCTGCCTGGGGGTGACAAATTCTTGTGCAACCTTCTGCCAGCAGCTAGGTTTTGGTTGATGCACAGGGCAGCAACATCGTGTTTTTAGGCGGCCTCTTCTGTGACAGGCCTCACAACCCAGCTGAGACAGCCAGCAACTCAGCAGTGCGCAGAGCACCCCAGGAAGAAAAAGGGACCAAGTGAGGCAGGGACTAGAACCATCATGATGGGGTCATAAGAGTAAAACCAATCAATCTTTCCCCTCCCCTCCCCTCCCTGAAGGGCTCTCTGTTTAAAGACACTCAGATCTCTACATAAGAGGTGCCGGGGAGTTTCTTTATAAATGAATGGCTTGCATGCAAGTGCAAAGGGCGGGGGTTTAGGGCAAGTACTTGCTTTAACTATGCTTTGCACTGGTGTGCAATTTATTTATTTAAGCTTTTTGCTGTTGGGCTCTGCATTGTTACCCTCACCTGTTTACATTTAGCCAAACGCCATGGAAGATTAGGCCTTACCTTGCGAGTTCTGCCATCCAGCAGATGTGTTGCAATTAGCCATTCTTAAGACTTGGTGCCAAGAAGTGGCAAAATCTCACACTCCCGTGGCTTTGGATTCCACAGCTCAGCTGCTGCAGAGCAAGACATTACAGGACATAAGGGCCAAATTTTCCTCTACTAAGAGAGGCAAAACCTTGCTGACAATTGCATTGTAGCTGTGAAATGGGATGGTCTGGCCTGTAACGTATATTTGCATCACAGCTCCCCATTAGTGCAGACCCTGGTCTTTGGCTACTGTTCTGAACTAGCATGGACATTGTACAGGTCTGTCTTATCTTACGCTGGGGTTACGTTCTGCGGTTAGCGCGTAAAGCGAAAACCGCGTATAGTCGAAATCCCATTGACTTTAATGGCAGGCGGAATCACCCGCACTACAGACACAGTACATAAATTGCTTTTTTTCTCGCTCTCTTTTTTTTTTTTTTGGTGGGTTTTGCCGACCGCGCAAAGCCGAAATCGCGCATGTTAAATGCGCGTAAGATGAGACAGACCTGTATCCTTATGTAGATGTTTCCCCATAATGAACATCATATAAGAACACTACAACTGGAATGGAGAGGTCTCTGAAGCTGAACTGTTTATTTCTGTGCCAGCTGGATACTTGCCTTACAGTAAATGTGGGTCTATCTTCTACATACAATAGCCATGCTAATATGTATTTCTAGGCACCCAAGCCTGATGGTCACACCCAACTGCACTGAGTGGCTGATGATGGGTAGATGCCAGCTGGCAAATAGGACTTAATCAAATATGCCAAACAACGTGTGAGGCAGCTCAGTGTGAATAGACAACACGGGCACAAGTGCAGACAGCCAAAACTCAGTATCACACCCTCATCTGCAGATGAGAATTGCACTAGCATGACTGAACCCGCGCAAAGCATCCACACTACCCTGCTGGCTTCTAGTACTCCAACTGCAGCATGTCCCTTCCCCCTCCATCCCCGCCCCGAGTGCTGCAAGGCCTCTGGGCTGGTGCATCTGTCCCACGGGGAAAGGCACTGTTCTCTGCTGCAGGGGCACACCATCTATGGCTTTTACATCTATGTACCTGCTCACTTTATTGGCGTGTTCCACTCACTGGCTGTTTTGAATAATTCTGTCTTGTGCATACAGCATGAGGGGCAGAGATTACACTTATGCAGTGTGGAGGATCACTAGATGCTTACTCACGAGGCAGCTGGTTGGACTCTTGGGCCAGCTGCCCAGAGCCTGTGATGATGAAGATCAGCAGCTTTTAGGTGGCACTGTTCAAGTAGCTAAAGAACGTGATTTTTTTTTTCTGTTCATTTACTCAAGTTTTTTTTTTTAATTCTATTTTGTGCTTTATGGTGTAACTGAGCCTATGTGTTTTCTTCCTCTCATACCTCCGTCTAGGATCCACAGATGGGATAGGGTTGGCAGAACATCCCTGCAGGCCCCTCAATATGGCCCAGCCATTTCCCTTCTCCATCTAGTGGTGTAGGCTCCCCAGAAGTGGGAAGAACTCTTGTTCGGTGTCAGAGTGCCACAGTGAGTAGTAGAAGGTCGAGAGGAAAGATGGTCTGTCTGTGGTTAAGATTCTGCTCTGGGACTGAGGCAATCTGGGTTCTGTCTGTCTGTCTACCACAGACTTCCAGCAAGTCACTGAACCTCTCTGTCTCACTACCTGCACATACAGATGGAGAATGACTCTGCTCTGCCTCATGGGCTGCTGAAGATCAGACTGTGAATGGGTGTGAGGTCCTCACATTGTACATCACAGAGCACAACTGAAAAGTTTCTTTTAAAGTGGATTTGTTTGGGGATATTAGGGAGCCTTGGTATGTGTCCACTAATGACTTTTCTTTTTTGGCTTTTGGAAACACTGCAGTGCTAATATGGTCAGCTCCTAAGAGGGAGGAAGCACTTCCTGCTAACTGAGTGCCCCTTCTCGCCAATTACAGAGAAACAGCGAGGGGCTTCAAAGTCTTTGGGTAGGAGAGGAGTGGCTACAATGTGGGAGCCATGAGGTAGGGTAGAGAAATGGGTGAGAGATTTTCAGAGCTCCATAGGGCAGATGGAATTTCCATGCTGAAAATAAAGGAAAGCTGCTGTTCAGGCAGATTGGGAACAGGAATAGATCTGCATTTACATACTGCTTTCAAGCAGCTCTCAGTGGCTGAGTTTTCTTTTGCAGACTGAAAAATCTAAGGCCCAGAGACACTGGATGCCTTGGAGCCCATTCCACTAGCCCCTGAAATAATGAAAAGTCTCCTACTGACTCCTCTGACTGGGGACTGGATATGGTTCCTGGTGCCAAGACAGGTGCATTAGAAATAGCATAATGACCTCCCTCAAAGACAAAGCTAAATGGGTAGCAGAGATGGAACTGAATGCAGGTCATCTGGTGCCTAGTTTCAGTCACAGTACCTAATGTTTTAGAATGGAATTTATTCCCTCCAGTGACTTATTTCCTAACAGGTCCTAAAACAGCAAAGTCAGCCTTCCACAAAAGGATTTCACTGAAAGCAGAATCCAGGGCCTGTGTTTTGAACAAAGTAGGAGAACGGTGCATTCCTAGGGCTCTCTCTCTGGGGAAGATACAATTATTGGCTAGACAAGCCTTTGCTTGAATAGGCTTGAAAAGTAAGGTTGCATAGCCTATTAATGTTAAACTTTTATTTCACTTTTTTTAGCTTAGTCATTTCATCCACAATAAAATAACGTGACAGCAGGGTTCTGTGTTCCCCAACCTCCATGCAGGACAAAAGGCTTTGCAGCTAGGCATAATTCATCTTAAACAAGACAGATGCTGAGAGACATATGAATAATTAAACTTTTTTAAAACGTCCCTTTTCCTTCTCCGGTAATGCTGGCACTCTTCCAAAAATTAAACAAAATGAGGTAGAGTCATGTTTCAAGATGAGGCTTTTTTCCCCAAAAGCCACATACTTAGAAATAGTATTTGTCTGTAAACAGTTCAGGAGACCAGCTAACTGCCTCATCCAGTCCACCCACTAAATAAGTTGCACATGAATGGCTCTTCTGGGTTTCTGAGCAGGCACAAGTTCCAGAGACTGCATCTTTTAGAAGCAAGGCCTTAGCAGCATTTGCAGGTATAGGAGTTGTTGGAATTCCAGCTCTATTCATAGGATTTAATTTTCTGCTTCTTAAACATGTATCAGTTCTTGACTTTCCACTGCTGGCTTTGTTTTCAGAAATAGTTTTTTGGTCAATGGGTTTGCAGATAGCTGGGCTCCTGGCTTGCAATCCAACTGTTTTTAAATTAGAAAATGCAACTGGCTGTAACAATTTTGTTGCTGATGGAGGGATCCATTCTTTAGAATCATTCTCTGGCACCTCGCTGTTGATAAACGACTGCTGTGAAACAGACTTATTGATGGCTGTGTTACTTGATCTTGTGTGTTTCAGGAACTTGCTGGTAAGTTGTCTTAATAAAGTATTTTTAAAAGAAGGCCTAGCCTGTTTACATTTGCAGTGGATTTTAGTAGGACTTTTAGATGTCAATTTAGGGAGAACTGATTCTCTCCCCCTCTGGGATCTGAATTTTTGAAGAGGTCTTGCAACAGGAGTTGACTGTGAATAAGGAACAAAGTTCTGGGTATCTACCAGATCAAGTTCTGAATCATAAAGTGAGTAACTTATGGGTGTACTGTGTTTACCAAAAAGAGGTGGTAAACTAAGCGAGGATCTGCACTCCGAATAGCTGCAGCCAACATCTAATGGACTACACACTAATTCAGATGCTGTGTACTTTTCAGTCAAAACATCTCCCTGTGCTGAAGAGTTGTGAGACTTATTTGAAAATTCTACCATGGTTTCTATCTCTCTGGCACTAGCATCAAAGAGGTCAGCAGAAGCATTGTAGCTGCTTTTGGGGTGATTGGAGTTGTTCTGTAGCAAGTCATTCTGGTTTATAGCTCTAACAGTATTTTCTTGCAATTCAGTTAATGGTTCTAATTCTCTCTTACACATATTTTTAGCTTTGTAGGGAGCTGCTGAATCACAGCCCAGTTCCTGAGAGCTTGTAAGATCTGTTCTTGGGTTTGGTGGATAACTACAATTTTCTTTATTTTCCCAATCGGCTACACAGCCATCATACAGAGAATGTAAGCGGGCAGGTTTATCTCTCCTTTGTAAATACGGGCTTTCTGCATCTTTCATAGTACACTGAAGGTTGGTGGAAGAATGGGCATTGTTTGAAATATTAACATTTGCTTCCTCAGATTGTAGAAAACTGCCCGCTGAAAGAACAAAAGTTGCTCTAACTGCTGAGGACTGTGACAGCACTAGCAGAGGTGGGTCAGGTATAAAGTCAGATTCTCTGCCTCCCTTAGTACTTGTAGATAAAATGCTGTAGAAAGGCTCACATTGTGATACTTGGCCATTTACAGGAGTGAGGTTTGATTGATGGCAGGAGAGAATATGCTTTTTGCAAGTATTCACATTCTCTGCTAGTTGTGGGAACTTCCCTGTTGTGGTGGTTGATTTGCAGGCAGTATGTACAATGCCTTGCCTACAAGATGTTTTGCTATGATTTTCATCCAACTCACTTCTTTCACGAAGGGAACATTTATGAGCATTGAGACCTACTGGGGATATGGTGCTCTTGTTGTTTTCAATTCTGGCTATGAAATCATTTAGACTTTCAGAGAACGGCAGCTCGTCCCAAATCATAGGGTCATCCTGAGAGGTTCCAGCTGCACTTCCATGATTAGGAGACACTGCTGAGGAGCAAAATGAATCATCTTTTCTCTGGCAAAGCAAGGAGTTCCAAGATTTTTCTTGAAAGTAATCATGTCTGCTGATAATCTCTAGGCAAGAGTATTTTACCCCAAAATCCAATGGGCTTTGTAACAACCTGGAGTTGTTCCTGTCAGGTGACCATTCTCTCTTTAAAGAAGAGAAGCTCTCTAGTTTTTCAGTCGCAGTGATTGTGTCTGACCTACTGGATAGTGAACTAAATTCATTATCTTCCTGTTCATTTCTCTCATTCATAGAGTTACAGAGCTGCAAATCTTGAATGGTTTGGTTGCTGGGACTTAAGCTGCATAGTTCTGCAGAGAAACCCCTCTCCTGTAGTTTACACTGTTCACCAGCAGCCTTGCTCAGTTCTAAAGATGAAAAATCTTCTGTTGTTACCCAATCAGATGAAGAAGTCAGGCCAAAGGACTGCTGCCAGGGTCCTGAAAAACTCTCTCGGCCACTTGACTGAACAAAACATGAGTTGCTGCCAGAGCTACACAAGCTGCTGAGCTCACTGCTAGGCTGATCTATTGCAATGAAAGGACAATCGGGTCGCTGTGAGCTACTGTGACTGCTCCTGAAATTAGCAGATTGCAGGAGCCGATGGAAGTAGCTGATAACAGTAAAGCCGGCAACAGCAGTGTTTGGCAGGAAGATCTGGCAGGCTGTAAGATCTCTTGTAAGTCTATTAATTCTGGAGCAGTTTGGCAAAATGCTGTCAGAAACAGAGTGCCCTCCATTATGGTTTTCAGAACTCTGCAAAAGAATTCATTACGTTTATTAGTGTAATGATTTGTCTGGATACAGAGGAAAATTTTATGGGGACTGAGAGCGAGAAAGGTCCAAACAAGTCCAGTCCACAGTTCATTTTAAAGACCTTCTCTTTTCATCAGGGTCTTTGGGAAAGAGAGAAAAACCTGCTGTCTCACAGCAGCACACCCTAGCAAATGAGTGCTACTGAAGGCTATAAAGGACATCCCACCCAGAAGGCCTTTGTGGCAATGATACAAAGAATTTTCAGAGCGCTTGGTGAAAACTCAGTAGGAATTCTGAGGGGAAAAGACAACACTCGGGCAGAAGAAAAACTACTTCACTAGAGAAGGCCACCTTGTGAGGAGGGACGTACTGCATAACTGACTAGGTGGCCACTAGATAGCAGATACCTTCCTTCGAACTATGACATACTGAGCAATGTTCAAAGCTGGGCACCCTGATACCCAGGGGCATGGATGGGAGAGGAATATTACCTGGACCCCCTCAGTTAGGTCTAGATAGTGCTGGAGCTGAATGGCCAGATTATCAGAGGCGCCTCACCTGGAACTCTATTTGCACACCCGTTTATCACTCACTGGATGGAAACTGCAGGTTCAAATTTAGAGGCATTCTTGGAAAAAGAAAGGCATGTAGCTCATGGAGTGATTAAAACACCTCTAGTGTCTAGAGGAAATGCAATGCCACAGCTGAGCAACTGCCCAAATTATAGCTACCTGCAAGTACTTCGTGTCAGAAAACCCACAGACTCTGCAATTCTGCTTGTGGTGTTTAATACCACAATTGAGAGGGAGGAGATATGGTTTAGAAGAGAGTAGTGTGTGTATGTATGTATTGGTGGAAGGTACAGACTGCAGAATGATTCACAGATTCCATGGCCAGAAGGGACCATTGTGATCATCTAGTCTGACCTCCTCAATAGCACAGGCCTGAGAACTTCCTCAAAATAATTCCTAGAGCAGGTATTTTAGAAAAACATCTAATCTTGGATGGTCAGTGATGGAGAATCCACCATGACTCTTGGTAAGTTGTTCCAATGGTTAATTACTCTCACTGTTAAATAATGTTATTAAATGTTTGTTCCCCATGTAGATACTTATAGGCTAGGGTAATCCCTTTGTATTTGAGTCTTAGTTTTAACACTGCAGAGTTTAATACTGGTGTTTTGAGCTGGGAGCGTGTATAGTTGTGTACAGGTGTACACAACTATACCCAGTCAGACACTCCTTAAACATTTGAGTAATCCTTACAATGTGAGTAGCCTCATTCCCATCAAAAGGACTGTTCAGGTGCATAAAGAGTACTCACATATATAAGGGAAGGAGAACTGGAACCTTAGTGAATAGCTACTCTCACATAAAGCTGCTCTCCCAACTTCCAGTATTCAGATACCAGGGAGACAGGTGCACATAGAATTCCCATCACATCTGTGGGAGTGGGAGCTAACCAATATCTCTCAGGATTTAGTCCAGACATGTCAGTCTAGAGTAACAAAACCTGAGATTACAAAGATATAAAATGTTTAAAATGAAAGTTTAAAATAAAAATATAACCAACACCTCGGAGGTTTCTATTGAGCTATCAGTTTCTAGTAGTGTTTTCGAATCTGTGGAGATCTCTAACACTCAAATGCATAAAGGTCTGTAAGTGCAGGTGCTAAACTGTAGCAATTATAGTAATATGTTTAAAACTTTTTATCTTGCAGTGTCCGAATGTTAAACAAAAACAAAACAAAACCCCAAACAAACAAACGAGACATTTGGAGAGAGAGAGAGAAAGTTACGCTATAGTCCAGGGGTTAGGGCACCCACTTGGGAGGTGGGAGACCTCAAGTCCAGTCTCCTGGCTCCAATGACTAAAATATTTATTCAAAGTGGACTAGCTTCATCAGGAGAGACAGAGATATATCCCATGGCCAAGTGGTTAGAGCACTCTCCTGAGAGGTGTGGGAAACCTCTGTTCAAATCCTCTCTCCCCATTAGGCAGGGAGGGAATTGAACCTGGGTCTCCTACATCCTGGGTGAGTGCTCTAGCCACTAGACTAAGAGTTACAATGGTGGGTACCTCCCGGCAAGTTTTGAATGGGGCCCAATTCGGTAGGCTTGCTCTGAGCATGCCAATTGGATCAGACCCCACAGGCGAGATAGTTCTCCCAGTTCGTGGATTGTACTGGGGCTTAGGCGAGAGATAGACATCTGAATGCCTAGAGGGAGGCAACAATGCATGTGGCCAGAGGCAGAAATTTAGGTGTCAAGGGAACCTTCACCCTGAAAATTTAGGTGCCAAGTGGCCTAAGGTCCTACAGATAGCAGCCGAGTGGGGGTTTTGTGGATGGCAGTGGTGCCTAACGTAGATGCCTAAATCTGGGGTTTAGGCTGCTAAGTACCTTTGCGGATCTGGGCCTTACTCAATTACATGGGAAGTTAGTAGCAGAACTGAGAGTGGCACACAGGTCTGATTCCTCATCTTGTGGCGTAGCCCCACTGCCTTTTTTGCTGGATATTTCAGTCCCCAGAAGACATCGTACATGCTGCTCTGCTACTGTCAGTGTGGGAACACGATAAATTAGACTCTCAAGACTGCTTAGTAAAATTTGCATGATTCAACTGGAAGCTAATGGATCAAATGTGGAAAGTTACCTTCACTCCAAATATAAATTTTCTCCCAATGAAACAAGTTTTGACTGCTTGAATTAACACACGTGGAGATGCATCTCTGTCCAGCTCTCCCGATACTTGGTTAAAATCTTGAATATACCTTGAATGAAGAAAGTTAAATGTTAAGTATTGACATGGGGCAGAGAAAGCTTTACGTAGTATTTAAATTGTAATGATTAGGGCACCCACACTAAAGATGGGATATTGGGTTAGGTTTTTGAGCTACACATAGAATGAAAAGATGAAATCAGAGTAGGAAGTTAGCAGTGACAAAGCAGTGATCTGCAGAGAATCAACTTAACTATCTGTCATTTCCACATTATTCAGAAGAGAAGTAAGGACACACATACAACTGGAAAAAAAATATCAAGTACGGAAATAATGGAGTAAGCAGAGAATCAGACAATTACATAATTTTCTTTAGGACTGGCCTGTACACAATTTTTATAGTAGTATAAGTATTTCTGTTAAGGGTGTGCTTTTATTGATAGTTAGACCGGTACCACCCACAGTGTGGATGCAGTCATACTGGTATAAAGGTGACATACCAGAGTAACTTGTTCCCCTTCTGGTATGGGAATAGCTATACTGGTATTAAGCACACTTATACCAATATAACTTTGTCCACATTAAGGGGGGGTGAGAATTCTGCCATTTCAGGTATAACAATATAGTAAAAGCAGTACAATGTTCTATTGCAGACAAGGCCAAAAATTAAAGCTAGCACCAAGCTTGAAGTATAGCAATAAATTCACACCACATTGGGTGGATTTTTTTTTTAAATAAAGTATTAATGATACATTCTTCTGCTACAAAGTAATAAAAATGTACAGAAGCATGTGTGCACACAGACTGAGCCCTGGTCTACACTACAAACTTGTCAGTATAACTGTTGCTCAGGGTGTGGAAAATCCACACCCCTAAGTGATATAGTTATACCAACTTAACCCCTAGTATAGACAGTGCTATGTTGACGGGAGCGCTTCTCCTGTCAACATAACCATCGCCTCTCAGGGAAGTGGAGAACCTACACCAGTAGTTCTCAAACTTTTGTACTGGTGACCCCTTTCACATAGCAAGCCTCTGAGAGCGACCTCCTTTATACATTAAAAACACTTTTTTATATATTTAACACCATTATAAATGCTGGATGCAAAGCGGGGTTCAGGGTGGAGGCTGACAGCTCACGACCCCCCCCCCCATGTAATAACACTGTGACCCCCCTGGGGGTCCCAGCCCCGAGTTTGAGAACCCCTGACCTACGCCAATAGGAGAAGTTCTCCCATTGGCGTAATCAGTGCCATTGCGGCACTGAGTGTAGACAAGCCGAGACACCATACACTCCCTATTCATATCATCTACTGCTGATAAAGGAACTAGAAAACATGGAATTGAAGCATGAGAATGTCAGTTAGTAAGAAGATGGTACCACATATTACTCTAATGATGGTGCCTGCCTGATGGACAGGTTATTCCTGGTGGAAATCTGTGCCAAAAAATTAAAAATGCTGTGCACAATATCTTAAAATATGTTGAATTTTGCAGACTTTTATTTGTCAAAACACCACAATATAATCACACAAGTTTCAATTATTATTGGTCATTTATTTCAAAATACCTGTCAGCAAGTATGTCTGTAACAATACAGATAACAAAAAAGATTCAGGAAATGTTTTTTGACAAATAGATTCCTTACTAGGCATATTAATACAGAACTCTGAGTAATAATTCATTTAAACTACAGTACAGAACCATTTCCCCCACACCCTTCAGAAGCAGTGCAAAGGTTTGGGGGAGTCAGAAGTAACGGAGGAGCTGAGGGAGAGGGAAGTAAATTGCTGGGAAGGAGCCTGGGTGTGAACTTGGACGGTTGTTGGGTATGGGTGGGAAAAGTATGGAACAGTTTTTTTGGGAGGGTGGGAAGGGATTGTTAGGGAGCTTCCCCATGCAGACCCTGGCTGACCCCTAGCCTCTCCCATTCAATCAGGCACGTCTGCCCCTGCCCATGTGTCTCTCTGCCCCCACCCAGCCACTCCCCTGTCCCCATGTGTGTCTACACCTCCCTGCCCGCTATGGCCCTGTGCCTCCACTCCCATTCAGCCCCTACCCCAGTCTGTCCTCCCCCACTAGCCCTTATGAGCCCGTCTGACTCCCCCGCAGCACCCCATGCTGTCTGTCTTCCCATAGCCCGTCTCCTGACCTGGCCTGACAAGGTCTGCGAAGGCAGCTCTCTCTCTTCCCTTGCTGGCCATGAGCTGTAGCTTTGTTCTATCACCACAGCGCCCTCAGGTGGGCAAAAAGGTGGAATTGCAGAAGTTATTTTCTGCTGGGAGCTGCTGCTGTTCTTGCGCCACAGTGCCCTCTCATGGGCAAAAGGCGGAACGGCAGCAACATTTCAGCAGAACCTTTTTCTGCGCAAAAAATTAGAAATCTGCGTGGCTTGTTAATTATGCGCACACGCAGTAGTGCACAATTCCCCCAGGAGTAACAGGTGCCAGACTGGTATAAAAAGCAAGAATATTTGCTAGCCACCACAACTTGTGTGTGAAATTTGAGAGAGGGAGAGGTCACTTGATGGTCTTGAAGCTGATGAACAAGCTGCAAGTATGTTATTAGAGAGTTAGCAAAGGATAATACAAATCAGATGGGTGGGAACATATTCCCTACCTACGAAAGCTATTAAGGTGGTGTTTTCAGAAATGCTTGGCTTAGGTCCAACTCTGCTCCTACTGATCACATGCATAAAATTCTCATTGAAGTCAAATTCCACTATAAGATTTTTGTAGTCAGGATTTTTTATGGCCAAAGGGTGAAGCTTGTAGTGCTGGTGGTTGAGTTCTCAGTAGCAAGCCTGGGAATTCACTCCTTGCTAAATGCAAACCTGGCCACTTCAGTGAAGAGCTACAAGACATTTTCTACCTCCATGTCCAAAACACAAGGTAGTGCAAGAGATATGCCCCCAATGAGGCATCTAAATGATGCAGAATAGTGTCTCTAAATCTGAAGAAAGCTATGTTATTTAGCAACTTGCCATCAGACCAGGAATGATCACTAATGACAAAGGGACATAAGGGACCAAACTGCAAATGCAACGTGAACCTCACAAAGGGCAGATAATACCTACCTTTGATAGAGATCCTTCAGCTCTCTCCTACAATTTGGCAACACTTGTACAGCTGTCATACCACTAAACTGTTAGTGAAATGAAATTGTGAGGTGCACCTCTTTGACAAGATCTTCTCAAATGTTAACACCTGGTTTCCTAGAAGATGGATTAAGTTGCAGGCAGTAGGATTCATGGGATTTGGTCTCTTAGGAAGATCTTTAATGTCTCAACTTAAGTCTTTTAAAGTGTCCAGATAATATGGTGATAGGTGCCAAATAAATGCTTGTAACAAGTGGATATTTTCCTGAGTTCTCCCTTACAAATAAATCACCATCTACCCAGATCTAATTTTTATCAGCTTACTGAGGAATACTGCTCAGATACCAAGTTGGCAAACAGTTCTAAGAAAATATTTAGAGCCACGAATGTAGCCGCACACATTGTAGAGCCACGAATATTTAGAGCCACAAATGTAGCCATACCTCCTCTATCCCCACGCACCCCTCTCCAGATTCTGCTAGGCTGAGGCTGGGGAGGCAGCTATACAATTTAACAAACAAACAAGTCATCCTTTACCTCTGCAGACTTCCTGCTGTGACCCCGAAGAATGGCTCCAAAGAGCTTCCAAACACGGTAATGTCAAATAAATCACGAGTGCCAGCAACCTTTAGGGTCAGCTTATACCTGTAGTTTGCATCCTTAGCTTCACCCGTGCAGCCACATTTTAGACAGTTAAACCTGGTAAGACAGTAAGAAAAATGAGGCCACATTGTTAATTGATGGTGTAGTAAGAATTTCTATCCATCAATAAATACTACCAGCATCATACACCTTGTACCAAATCAGAAATTTTGAGGGTTTTTTTCTTCTTCTTTGCTCTTTATGGCCCCAATCCTGCAATAAGCTCAACAAAGGCAGATTCCTGTGCTCATGCAAAGCCCCATGAACTTCAGTGAAGCTCTTTTACACATTTAGTAAACATTAGCCTAATATACGCTGGGGGTGGTGGTGGTGGTTGGGGTTACTTTAATGTTGTTTGAGGGGGGGTTGAGGGATGACTGACTTCACTTTGAAACTCCTAGCACAGCAGTTTTTGTATTTTGGATTTTTTTTTTTTTATTTACTTACTCTAGAACCTAGAGCTTTGGATAAATCAGAAAGATAACAAAACCCCCTCAGACGTTAGAAACCTCCAACATCTATCTTCTCTTCAATATCTGACACTATGGAGATATCAAGCTTCATAAAGCTGGATGTCTTGATTTAGTATTTATGGAATTCATTGTTTTCATGTGTTTCGGAGTCTCAGTGCCCAGGGTTTGACAGCACATCAGTCTGGATGTTGCACACATTTGTGGGAGTTTCTTGATTTTACAGAACAATGGCACTGTGTGATTGCCAAATGCTGTGGAGTAGGAAAGGGCAAAATTTGGGCACTGTCTGGATATATGGTGAGGAGGAGAAATCACACAGGAGGACCCCATGTTATGAGAGGAAGGATGGGTTGTCTACAGTCACAGAATGAGGAAAGTCAAAAGGGTTCATGAAGTTCAAGAAACCAGCTCAGTTTTAGTCATGTTAAACTGAAGTTAAGACATCCAGGAGAAAGTGTCTATAGATGCATGATTGAGCCCATAGTTCCTACTGGCATTAGAAAGCAGGAACTAGTGAATCTAGACTTCAAGGAACCTATGGAAAAGTAAACGTATTATGTGCTCAGTGCCCCATATTCTGCCTCTTTCAAATCCCCCCCCTAAAACTCTCCATAATGCATACAAAAAACTTGACAACAGTTAAGTTGCTAGTGTGCTGAGACCACTGTCATTGACGATCATGAGAATTTTCTCATTGTGCTCCCCTTCTGACTTTTGTCTCACCTGCTGTATCATCTTATAATTACATTTGTAAACTCTTTGGGGCAAGGACTGTTTTTGTATGGGGCCAAGAACAATCGGATCCTGGTCCATGACTAGAGTTCCCAGGCACTAACATAATAGTTTTAAAACAACTTTTTACAGGCCACTTATGTATATAGCACCTAAAGTGTGCTAGGTGCTTACCAAATTAACAATTAGCAATGCCCCAACCAGGACCTACCTATTAGAATCTAGTATCAGCTTAGAAAAGCAGTTTTGACAAGAAGGATACACAAAGCTGGAATTTTGGACAGAAATTACAGAGGCAGCTAACAGTCTTCTCCTGCCATTCATGTGTTCACAGTGTCACCTGAAAAGAGATAAACACAGAATGATCTGATGAGATTCTCATTTATGAAATTTTAACACAAATTTCTTTTTTCTTAAAAATAAAACTTTAACTTTAAAAAAAAAAAAAAAAAAAAAAAAGGAGTAGTCTGTATCCCGGTTAACCTCAGTATATTATTTACTGCTCCTTGTGAAAAAGAAGACAAAGGCTACTTGAAGATGTTTTAAAGAGAAACGTTTAATAGTTTTTCAAATGAGTACTGCAAAATACTGTACTGTTTGAGGTGGTATTATAACTATGCTTCATCCCAGCTTTAAAGCAGAATTGTTCTGAACTCTTTTTATTTAAGCTGGAGTCTCAATATGGGGTTAAAAACCTGAGACACCTGCATGATGATGTCGCATTACTGTGTTGAACTTCAACGATCAGGGGACAGACAGACACTGGGCACTCAAGAGACACTCAGAAAATCACTAGGTTGTCCTTTTAATTGAGAATGAAGACCATAATTCTGCATTTAGATCCAACAGTGCAGACCAGCAAAGTGCACCACTAACTTCAATGAGGCACAGGTCTGCCCATGTGGATCTGATAGCAGTATGAGGAGCTAAATAGTTTCCTAACTAGTCTTAATTTTCTCTGCAGAATTACCAGTGTACTCTATAGTTCAGGAGTGGGCAAACTTTTTGGCCCGAGGGCCAAATTGGGGAATAGAAATTGTATAGCGGGCCATGAATGCTCACAAAATTGGGGTTGGGGTGCGGAAGGGGGTGTGGGCTCTGGGGTGGGGCTGGGGTTGAGGAGTTTGGGGTGTAGTAGAGTGCTCTGGGCTGGGACCGAGGGGTTTGGAGGGCAGGAAAGGGATCAGGGCTGGGGCAGGGGTGCGGGAAGGGATGCAGGTTCCGGCTGGGGATGCGGGCTCTGGGGTGGGCCTGAGAGGTTTGGGGTGCAGGAGGGTGCGCCGGGCTGGGACTGAGGAGTTTGGAGGCAGGTAGTGGGATCAGGGCTGGGGTAGGGATGTGGAGAGAGGCTCCGGGGGTGTAGGCTCCAAGCGCCGCTTACCTCAAGCAGCTCCCGGAAGCAGTGGCATGTCCCTTCTCCGGCTCCTATGCGGAGGCATGGCCAGGCAGCTCTGCATGCTGCCTCATCCGCAGGCACCACCCCTGCAGCTCCCATTGGAGCGTGTAGGAGCCAGAGCGGGGCCATGCCGCGGCTTCCGGGAGCCACGGGATGCGGCCACCGACCCAGCACCCCGGCCGGAGCGGGACCGAGCCGCGCAGTGCGGCTCACGGGTCGTAGTTTGCCCACCCCTGCTATAGTTAAATCACAGAAGGCACCTCTGTGATAAGTCTATTTTTCAGGGAACTGTAACTCAAATACAGGTCTGTCGCATCTTAGGCACATTTAACATGTGCGATTTCAGCTTTATCGGTCGGCAAAAACAAGAAAAAAAAAAAAAAAAAAAGAGAAAAATAACCATTTAAATACTGTTTCTGTAGGGCGGGTGATTCTGCCCACCATTACACTCACTGTAATTTTGACTATACGCGGTTTTCACTTTAGGCGCTGACCGCGGAACGTAACCCCAGCGTAAGATGAGACAGACCTGTATCTTTCTTTTGAGCAGACATTTGGCACATGCAGTTTCAGTCTTGTGTTTCACCAAAATTAAAAAATGCAGGTCATCTGGTTTGACTACATACATTTTTGCTCAGGCGCACTTTACTCTCAAAGCTGCTATTTTCTCAAAGGGTCATTTAGCCATTCATACATGCTTCTTGCTATGCAGGTTTTTTTAAAATATAAGAATCTATACCACAAGACTTCAATTCTGAAACTGCAGAGCACTCAATCATTTTAGTGAGACAGTCTATTTACAGAAATATTTCTTATGTTTTTGACAGCAACAGCTCTGTTTCTTTATTTGTGTGGGTCTTTCAAACAGCAATGGGGGAAAGAGAAAAACATGTTTAAGAATAGGGAAAAGTGATTGTAAAGGTAAAGAGTTATCAGAAGGACTCATATAGATGAAGTCCCTCAAACTACTTTTAACATGAAATCAAATCAAGTTAAAAAAACAAGTTGAAGCGTCTCTTTAAAATGTTTTATCATGATAACATTTTTAATCCAACAGGGCAACACTTGGAATTTTAATGTTGCTTTTGTAAAGCAACCTCCTCAGTATACTGGCATAGAGAGAAAAAGAGCCCTTTTAATCATATGGTGTCATGAACACCTGCTTTTTACCCAGACAACAGTAAAATTCCAAATTAAAACTTTGTGCCCCAACTATATTCAAATGTTATCTACCCTAAAATATATTTGAGGTTTTTTTTTTTGTTTTTTTTAAAAAGAGCTAGCACCTTATACTGTTTACAGTTTTAATTAAAAACCCAGCTCTTCTAGTTTTCTTCACTGAATTATCAATTTGTCTCAGCTGTGGGTTACTACATAGTAGAAATATCTTCTGCTAATCAATATGAAAGACATGGTTCCAAAGCTGTCAAATAGAAGTGGAAGACTTTGTTTAAGAGCCTTATTTAAGATGATGTATAGTTCTTCAGATTGTTAAAGTTCATAGAATGGAGAATAGAGTGTGAATTTCTGAAACTGACAAACTTAAGTGTTCATATAACTGACAAGCATTTGTGCATTCAACCATTTAGGTATCCCCAGTGAGCTCCAAAGCTGCCATTTTTAAGCAAACAATTGATAATGGCAATGTTTAGGCACGATTGCTCACAATAAGCAATACCCTTCATACCTTAAATAGTCTAATTAAAATCAAAAGGAATATCCAAGGGTATTCTGCTCCACAGAAGGGTAGAACCATCTGGTCTTTTGCCTTCAAATCAAGTCACAGACAAACTACATTTGAGCAGTGCGAGACGTAGAAATCAAGCTTCTTTAAAGGACTACACAGAGCTTTACAACTGCATCAGGAGAGGCCATAAAACTTCTCTTTGCAAGATTCACTGTCATTATACTATCCAAACCTACATATCCCTTTTCAAGATACACTAGCCACATCCCTCCCCCCAAAAACTTACAACTTTGAGAAAGTGTTTTTAATAATTTCAATGGGAACTGAATTCCCAGGTCCTACATTATCCACAGCATCAGCCTATAGCTCCTTCTGGTATGCATGTGTGTATGACTTCAAGGGCAGCGTTTGTAGTTTGTAGATATAGCTATATTAAAATATTTCAAAAGAATATCTATTTTGTAAATATTAGGCAAAGTATCTAAAGAATTTATGACATCTCATCTGGCCTTGGCCAGATCAGGCAGAGCGTAACTACCATTTTGGAAAAGTAAATCAAGATTTGGAACAAGCACAGTTGCCATATTCAGGTTACAAGTTTGTTAACTTTGTTTTTGTTATGCACAGACAACACGTCCAGTGCTGTGCAGATATCAAGATGGTCCCAGCCCCAGAGAGTTTAAAGTTTAGAAAACAGACATAGAAAGACAAAATACATTGGGATACCAAATGAGAGGACAGATATTATCCATAGCATTAATGAACCGGAGAAAGATTTGACTGTATACACATTTTGTTCCGTAAGTGCTACCAAAACCGCATAACAGTCTTGATTTCAAGAACACACACACACACAAGAGAGCTACAGAACCACACAACAGTACCAAGAAAATAAGTTTGGACGTGGAATAAATTCAAGAGTTGACAAAGAATGAGTCTGATGTTGTAACTACTCCAAATATGAAATTCAGATAGAAATCAATAGGAGTTTCATGCAGAGAAGTTGGACGAATTGGCACCATGCAGTCAAAACACCCTGTTACCTATGCATTTTCAGTCACCTGGAAATAAACACAAATGCACATTCTGAAACGGAGACAGGGTGAGAGGTGGGGTGTAACATTTGTGAGTATCGGAGGGGTAGCTGTGTTAGTCTGGATCTGTAAAAGGCGACAAAGAGTCCTGTGGCACCTTATAGACTAACAGACGTATCGGAGCATAAGCTTTCATGGGTGAATACCCACTTCGTCAGACACATGAGAGACAGAGTCAGCTTTAGTGGCTATTACCTGAATATCATTTTTGTCTCAGAGTGCTGTGTATCGAAAGGCACAGCCCTGGAGACGGCTGTATCACACAACTCTTTGATTGGTTACCACAGACAGGCTTCAATAAGCATCCCCGTTCTCCAGGTATGTTGTGTCCCCCCCACACAACCCTATAAATCAGTGTTTGGTGCCTTCTAGTGGATCAGTTAATTTTTTTCCCCCTTCAGCCAGGAGTTTAAAGTGCTCATGAGGAAAGCAATACACCTGAATCGGAACTTGCAGGACTCCTGCTATGCTAATCCTGAGACTCCTAAATGGAGCTCACTAGCTGTGCAGTTAACATTTCTGGCATTTTAGACCAATCTGTTCCCCTGTTGTTACAGTGAACGCTGATGAGGAAGGCGGATTAGGTCATGCAATGCGCGCCCTTCTCGACGCTGCTCATCCCAATTAAGACACAGGCGAGCAAGCCACACAGCTAGGATCTGGCACCTCGGTAGCAACGTGCAGTGCGTCGTTCTGACACCCCATCTTCCGTACTGCCCAATGATGTGCCCATACGGACAGTCTCGGTCTCTGCAGGAGATCTCTGGAGAGAACAGGTGCGCGGGGGACGACGACACTTAATCCATGTCTGAGGGGGACGGTCAGTGAATTGATGGGGGGGCGGGGGCAGGGAATTTGGACACAAACATCGTCGGCTCCTGCCCGCGTTCGGCGCCCGCTCCCGCGCTGCGGGGGGAGGGCGGGACGGATCCGCGGGGGTGTGGCCGGGAGCCCCAGGCTGGAGCTACGCACAGGCAGAGGCCGCATGTCCCGAACGCGGGGGCGGCGGCAAGGCCATTGCTGGGGCCAGCCTAGGCGGAGCCTCTCGAGGGGCGCGGGCACAGCCCGGCTGAGGCGGGGCGGCCGCTCCCGGGAGCGGGGGCTCGGAGGGCGGGCGGAGAAGATGGGGCGCTCCCGGGGTGGTAACGGCGGGCAGGAGGCGCGATGCCGGGGACGGGCGCTGAGAGGGGACGCGGCGGGGCCGTTCCCAGGACCAGGCAGACAGTTGCGGGTTGCTGGACTCACCCAATCGCAGCCCCCCCCCCGCTCCCAACTCCCTCCGCCCGCACACACCTGGCTCGCTTAGCCCGAAGGGGAAGTGACGTGACACGCACAGTCTCGTTCTCACACACCAATTATCGTGCACAACAGCGGCCCCCTTCGCCTCGACCCCCTGGGATAACGGCACGGAAATGGATCACGTGAGTGAAGCATCCTCAAGAAGCCAATCGCCGTCTCCCAGTATCAGACCAGGTAGCCAACCGCTGCTCTTCACAGAAAACAGTCAAAGAACCATCAGAGCCCAATCAGGCAGCCAATCACCACTTCCAAACGGAACAGCCAATCAGTGTTAGCCATCCCCAGCTTTTCAGCCAATCACTGCAGTCAAGCCAGACAGACACTCATTGCCCATCCCCGGAAATCCAACCACATCCTGGCATGCCCGGCCCGCAGACCAATCAGAGCCGCAGAGCAGCATGCTGAGGTAGGCCCCGCCCCCTGGGTTCCTGAGGGGGCCGTGGGCCCTAGGCAGATAGCTCCGAACCCCTTCCCCTCGCTAGGCATGGGGGCGGGGCGCTGAGGCCCCCAGCCGCCGCCCCCTCGGGCTCGCTCCTTCCTCCGCTCACGTTCCCCGCCCCCGGGATTCCCCTCTCCCGCCCCCCATGCGGGGCCGGGGCAGTGCCCGGGGAGCTGCGGCCGGTATAAAGCGGGCGGAGCGCAGGCGGCGCTGCTCATAGTCACTATGCTGAGGCTGCCGGGGCTGCTCCTGCTGCTCAGCCTGGGCAGCGTCTGCTGCCCTCCGGGGGCCTTCTCCGCCCTGCCCCTGGCTTCCCGGCGGGGCCCCCCGGGGAGAGCTCAGCCCCGCCCCGCCGCCCTTTACCAGACCCGCTACTTCCCCCAGAAGGTAAGCGCCTCCACTCGCCGAGCCAGCCCCGGCCTCTGCCGGGGAGTCCCCTCCGCTGGGCCCAGGGTCACCCCAGCGTGAGTGTTTGGGGGTCCCCTCCGCTGGGCCCAGCCCCTTCGGCCATCTCCCCCAGGCCCCTCCCCAGCGTGAATATCTGGCGGGGCTTCCTACTGAGCAACCCTTCCCAGCAGGAGGGGTGTCTGTGGGGCTAGCTCAGACCCCCTTCCCCAACATCTTTGGGGTATGACATAGCTCTGGGGGCTTCGCTGCTTCCTATACCTGCTTCTCTGGTGTGTCTGCGGGGCCCCCAACAGCTGTCTGGGTAGGGCCCCTCTTCCTGTTGATCAGCACCCACTCCCTGGCACGAGGGTCTGATGTCATCTGCCCCCTCCTCATGGTGTTTCTGTTAAGGACCTTCTTCTCTCTTATGCTTCTGAGGCTGTGTCTAACCTGGACCAAGGGAGACCTCAGGCAGTTGTGAAGAGCCTTTGAGAGTATCTCTACACTACAGTTAGACACCTGCAGCTGGCCCATGTCAGCTGATTCAGGCTCACGGGGCTTGGGCTCAGGGGCTGTTTGATTGCCGTGTAGCTGTACCTGAACATCTGCACTGCAATTAAACCCTTTAGCCCAAGCTCTGTGAGCTCCAGTCAGCTGGCCTGGACCTGCCACAGATTTTTAATTGCAGTGTAGACATACCCTAAGTGTCTTGTTGAAATACAGCTCAAATAGCTGTACTTAAAATGGAAACTCCTTGAGGCAGGGACCATCTTTTTGTTCTGTGTTTGTGAAGTTCCTCTCATGGTGGGATACTGGTCTCTGACTAGTGGTACTAGATGCTGAGGTAATACAAACAATAAAATAGTAGTGGTGCATAATCCAGTGTGAAATCTTACCAGAGCTTTAAAAGAAATCCCACGTGGAGGTGTCTGCTTAGAATTTGAGGGCACGTCTGTATCTGTCTGTCGTAGGGGATTTTTTTCCCCCTTTAAACTTCAGAACAGGAAATCATCAGTTACATACTATTGGCCTGTGGGATCCTGCAGTCTTGTTACAAATGGAAAGAATCTTTTACAAAATGCTGGATAATGCTATTCTCAATTAAATTTGTTTTAATTTCCTAGCATTGTGCAATTGAACATAAAGCATCTGAATGATAACCCTATTTGAGTACAGGCTCCCTCCCTTTCCACGTATAAAGCATTATTGCTGAATGCTTAATATCTAAAACTAATACAAATTTGGAAAAACATATTTCATTTCTGATGAATAGTTTAATATTACCTTTCCGTTAAGGGTAATGTTGCCCAGCCAGTAGACTCTTGCTGGGTAAGACAGGTTGCTATAAATTGCTCTGTTTTTTCCTCTTGATCATTCAGAGGATGGTGATTGGCAATGAATTAGTCATGTCCCCTGTAAGGTCTCCTGGGGTGCTGCATAATTTTATTGTCACCCCTCTACATGACTGCAAGACTGCTGTACAAGAGTTAAACAGTGCAGTGATGCTAGTACGGTGCTTAGGGGTTGGAAAATTTTACATACCTATTAGCAAGAGGAGGTCAATATGCAAAATAAGGCCACCAATGAAGTCCAGGAGCAATGCTCTGTGAAGTTGTCTACGCCACTTCCTCTCTCAGCTATTGAGATTCTTGCCAAACTCTTGTGCTTGAACTATGCCCAATCATATTGACCTCTGGGTAGGTATCTGATACATTTGAAATCACTTGACTCACATGGACTGCTGGAAGGGAAAGGATCTCTCTCCCCCTCCCCTTCAACACCGGTGTCCTGACTTCCTAGAAGGTAGGAAATTAAACTTGGGAGGAAGTCCACAGGATGGTCAGACAACATGCCCTCTGCACCTCGTGTATGAACACATGGCCTTACTGGGATGCTAGCACTGGACTGGAGTCCTCTCTCTCATGTTAGAAACATAGGAGGTAGGAGGGGAATGGGTTTAGTAAGGACTCCATGTAGTAGTACTGCTTTCCTATGGATCATAATCCGACAGTCCCTGGGGACTCTCCTCTTCCAACTATCTGTCCACATAAGGGGGCATTCCCACCCTTCAAAAAGACTCTCCTTATAGCCTCTTCCAATCATATATGTGCAGATTTTTTTAAAAATCTGGACGTGGAATTTCAACTTTCTACCTGCTAATTAAAAGTCCCACAGCTCTAACCCTTAACAACACAGAAGCTTTGCTAACCCTCCAGTAGGCTTAATCATGTGGAGGAACAGTCAGACCGATTATTTTGCTACTGTAGCAATGAGGGCAAACAGGGATGTGGTGCATCATTCATACCATGATATTAGTGTTGAGTCCTGGTGCCCAACTAACTGAGATGAATGCACAGCAATCTCATGATACTGGTGCTGAGCATGAGTATCGTTGTGTTGCCAGTCTTGATACTTAATTAAAATGAAAAACATTAGAAACTTCATTGTACGCAGTGTTGTTGCGGCTGTGTTGGTCCCAGGATATTAGATAGACAAGTGAAGTAATAACTTCTACTGGTGAGAGAGAAAAGCTTTCATGCTAACACAGCCCTCTTTTTTAAGCCTCTTGTACTACACCAGTGTCCTGATCCCATAGGAAGATAAACTGGGGAGGGTGTCCAGGCAGCATGCCTTTCCTAGCCAATGCTAAAGAGCAACTCTGTAACCTCGAAAGCTTTTGTCTCTGTCACCAACAAAAGTTGGTCTGATAAAAGATATTACCTCACCCACCTTCTCATTAGAAACTTCAGGCAATTAAAGCTTTAGGTGGTATATGCTCTGATGGTTGGAATAGGAAGTACTAGGAGCCAGGAATTCTGGATTCTGTTCCCTGTTCTGCTACTGACTCTGGCTATGTCTACACCAGCGCTTATGTTGGAGTAACTTATGTTGCTCGGGGAGAGAGGGTGGTTTATTCGCACTCCTGAGCAACGTAAGCTGTAGTATAGACATAGCCTAAGTTTATGTCTACACTAGCATGTTGGTTGGTAAAACTTTTGTTGGTCAGGAGTGTGAAAAAAAGAGAAACGCTTTCCTGCCGACACAGCTACTGCCACTCATTGGGGTGAGTTAATTATGCAGGCAGGAGAGCGGCTATACGGGAGACCTTACAGCAGTACAGATGCAGTGGTACAGTTTTGCTGCTGTAAGGTCTGTAGTGTAGACATAACCATGGTTCGGTGGGTGAACCACTGGCTCGGGGAGGTTAGCCCCTGCCGCGGCCCACCCCTTCCGCTTGAGGTTCCAGCCTCCAAGCCCAAATTCCACCCCCTGCAGCCACCAGCCCCAGAGCGCTGGGTGGCATGTGCTCCCCTCCCCGCCCAACCCCAGAGCACCGTGTCTGTGGCACTCCCCACAGGCATGCGTGCGGCCCTCCTTCTCTCCCCTCCCTTCCTCCCGCCCCAGCCCTGGAGCATTGGGTGGTGCAGCCCCTGTGCCGGGGCCCCCTCAGCACTGGGGAGCCCTAGCTACCCCAAGTCCCAGCTGCTCTAGCCCCAGCCGGCATCCCTTCCTGGAAGAGTTGCAGCCTGCCTGGCCTGGGGCCAACTAGCCGGGGTGTGTGTGTGTGTGCTCTGGACTGAGTGTGGGTGGGGCCACCGGGGCTGTTTGGGGGGGCACAGCCTTCCCCTGCCTATTAGATATGCCGCCCATGGACATAACCTTAGTCTCCTTTCCCCACACACAGGCCCCCCCTCAGCTGTTCTCCCCGCCCCCCTTCCTTTCCTCCCTATGACTGGAGGGGAGTTAATGGGCCACTTCACCTTGAATGGTCCTTTAAATATGTGTTAAGTATGTATCTAAACAATGTTTCATCTTGTATTTATCAGTGACACTCTGAGACCTTGTCTATACTAGAACTTACTTCAGTATACCTTACCTCACTCAGGGGTGTAAATAATCCACATCCCTGAACAACATAAGTTACTCCGACCTAAGCGCTGGTATAGATAGCGCTATATTGGTAGGAGAGCTTCTCTTGCTGACATATCTACCACCTCTTGTGGGAGGTGGAGTAATTAAGCCGACAGGAGAGCTCTCTCCCGTCGGCTTAGAGCGTACTCACCCGAAGCGCTACAGCAGTGCAGCTGTAGTGCTTCTAGTGTAGACATAGCCTGAGTGAGTTTCCCAGACTTGAAGAAGAGCTCTGTGTAAGCATGAAAGCGTATCTCTCTTTCCAATAGAAGTTGGTCCAGTAAAAGATATTACCTCACCCACCTTGTCTCTAATATCCTGGGACCAACCTGACTATAACAATACTACATACAAATGGGGATAACAATGTTTCACAACTTTATAGGACATCAAAGTATGATGTTTCTGTTCCCTATTTCTTATTTTAGCTTCTTAGCAACAAAGATCCTGTTTTGATTCAAATGGTCTCTAACACAGGATTAAGAGGAGAAAAACAAGTTCGGCATAATGACTTTTAGAATGTTATATAAAACGAGAAAACTGAATTTGTGAATACGGCAACAAATGTCATAGTGTAAATCACAAAGCAGACTTTCATTTTTAACCCATTTTTGTATATTCATCACTTCCAAAAATTCTCCTTTGGGGCTGAAACTTTCTATACTAGATCTCTGTCCAAAGAGATACTTTAAAAAGTTTGAGCAGAATCCTTTCAACAAGGAGTAAGTTCCATTGTCAGAGAACAAACTTGATACTTTAAGCTTTAAAGAATATTTAATGGCATGTTGCAAATGGATAACTTCAGAAGAACCACCTCAAAAAGTCTCAACTTTTCATATAGTAAGTGCTAACTAATCCCTTGATAAAAAGTTGCAAATGACTGTAGGGGAAAATCACTTTTGCACAGTACAGTATTTCTGTGTTTAAATTGAGTTTGACTGTGAAGCATATAAACACTTTATAGCACTGTTTAAAGCAGGATTTGTATCAGAAGCGTCACTGCTGAGATTCAACTATGGCTGAATATGCTCTTTCTGCAACTGGGGAAGTACGCAGTGGAATTATAAAGTTTAACATTAACTTCCTCTTTACCCATTTTTTCTTACTTAAAGTGAGATTAAATGCAAAAAGCTTATGTTGATGGAGGCTGAAGTCTAGAATGTTGAGAAACAAATCAAGTAATGCAGAAGTTAATGTTGCTATGAGACCTTTAACTTGCATACCTTGCTTGTACAGTACTGTGCAAATCAGTGGCTGTCAATCTTATTTGTTGAAAACCAAGCTTGGAATGGACTGGAGCAATGATGGCCATGTCCTGACACAGGTCTCTTTTTTTTTGCTACCTATTATTTCTCCTTACTGTCCTTTTCCCCATCTTGTCTTTTATTTATTTTCTTATTCACTTTTGCTCTCATACATATTTCTTTCTGACTTCTAGGTCTGCTTCACACAGAATTTTGTATCAGTTTAACTATTTGGGTTAGGTATGTGTCTTTTCTAGTGAAATAGTTACAGTGGTACACCACCCCCACACCTCTGCGTGCACACATTTATACCAATATGAAGGTGCTTGATAGCTTAATTCCCTTCCATTACAGTAATAAGCTATATCAGCATAAGCACTCCTATACTGGTATATTTGCATCCACAAGGGGAGATGTACTGCTTTAACTATATGGGTATAGTTAATGCGGTACAATTTTTGTGTGTAGACAAGAACTTATCCTCTTTTCTTTGGTAGTTTTGAGCCCATTCTCCTACTCACTACAAGGCTACATATTGAGAGTGTTCATTGATGCTATCTGAAGCCGAGCTGAGTGTAATGGAGAAGGGAAGCTGGGGATGACAATCTGCAACTTGCACCCACATTTGTGTGAGCTACTTTTATACAGCCAGCTATGTCAGAGGTCACAACGAGAGGCAGGTGTGGGTAGCTCTCAAGGAGCCACTTGCCACTTTTATTTGCAGATGGGCAGCAGTTTTGCCATGTGTTGGGGGCCTGAGGAGTGGAGAATCTGGAATCATGCAGCTTTCCAGACCCACAGTGATCCTCTACCGCCTCCTAAAACTAGTCTGGCACCTTTCCCCCTCCAGGAATCCCACATCCTAGATTGGAAACACTGGAATGTGTATTAAAGTACTGTAGCCCTTGCAGGAGCTTGTAGCCCGCACAGTGGTTATAAGGTAAAGGACTAGGAACATAATGCAGAAATGCAAGGGGCCCATAGGCCTAGACCTATAAGAAGAACTTAAGCAGTTAGCATGAGAGTAAGGCCAAACAGCCTGTGTAGGAGTAGTTGCTTAAAAGGGTTTGTGACCATGGTGCCTGGATGGGCCACGCTGAGAATGCCAACTCAGGGCAGACTGCAAGAGATAGGGCAGACAATCCCCAAGACTGGTGATTTATTCTGTAATTAGATTCACCAATCCAGTAACAAAACAGCTTCTGTAATACCACACTGGTTAACCAGAAACCAAATACAGCCCCCTTTTAGGCAATCCAGCCTTTGGCTCCCATCTAGACAGCCAACTCTAAGGGCTTGTCTACACTACCCGCCGGATTGGCGGGCAGCGATCGATCCAGAGGGGGTCGGTTTATCGNGGGGTTACTAAAAATCTTATTCACCATAAAAGTTTTACTTATCCCTAAGGACCGGACACGCCCACCAGGCTAGTGAATATTTCAGATTTCACCCAAATACACGCTACAGCCAATCCTTATTAACTAAATCTAAGATTTATTAATAAAAGAAAAAAGAGTTATATATGGTTAAGAGATCAATATACATACAAATGTGTGTAAAGTACGTAGGTCAATTTCATAGCAGAGATGGCAAGGCTGCTGGTTTGTAAAGGACTTTCTGGAATCAATTTAGAAGGTTATAGTCCAATAGGCAGTCCAGGTGTAGAATTTGTTCAAGTTCTTCCATGAGAATTCCAGGGTAATCCAAGGTAACTTCAGTCTTATGGTTTAAAGCTTCCCTGTTAAAGTTTAAGCAGACCTGAGATGTCAAGATCAAGCCTGGGGCTTTCCTTTATAGCTCCCTAGCAAGCTGGCAAACCTCCTGTCACAGCAGGACCTCCCCGAGGAAGAATAGGCAGTGCAGATAGTTGCATTGAAGCTAATCGTCTATTTTCTAGGCATACACAGATAAACTAGTTGCATTCATTCACATAAGGCAATTAGCCACTACTTCATTATGGCATAGATAATTAAGTTGAAGATAAAATAGATAGTAGTATTCGTTTCCTGCAGTATCTTACATCTTTGATCTTAAGGTTAACGGAACAATCCGCATGTATAATATAAAGCACTTAAGACATGAAAGGGAATTAGCATCTACAAGCTGATTTCTATTACTGCAAATAAATGGGTTAGTGATTGCTGGTCTAGTATATTTCTTTGAAATTCACATACAAGTAGATTGTCTTGACCATATTTCAGTGCCTCCTGTTAAGTTGTTATGGGTCATACCCAAGTTAGCTGATCTGTCAATGTCACAGGGTTAGCATAAGTAAACTATTAGTGACCTTAAACCACAGGATGGCATAAGACTTTGTTTTGCTTGTTTTGTAGTAATCACAAGTGCTGAAATTAAGGAAAACTGCTGACAGGTAACAGCAAGAAGGCAGTTTGTACCAGTTTCGGGTGTTTTTGGAGAACATCAGCAGATGTCTCACTGCATGTAGTCCTAGTAACCCAATCGATGTATATGCCAATACATTTAAACTAATTAATATACTAACCTATAAGATAAGGACACTCCAACATTATGAGGGTGAGGAATTTAAGATATGGCATAGGAGGAGCTACTTATACATATGAATGAAGAACATCAGAGCCTATAAAACATCTGGTTTTAGTACAAATTTAACAGCCGAACTGATGATCCAGAATGCCACATATGGCCCGTATGGCTGAGGTGACGTTACTCTGAGAACTTTAACTTTTGCATTTCCTGATGAGTCTCATTGTATAGTTCTTAATAACTTTTATAGTTTTTTCAGCAAAAGAGCTAATAAGATGTATGTCAGAGTTTTCTTTGATACATAGTGCTTCTGGGGGATTTGATGCATGTGTCTGATAGGCCCTGTTTCCTCCCCATCACTCTTTCTGATTCCATCTTTCACAGAATTAAGCCTCTATGCAACAGCTTGTACTGATATAATACATTATTTAAAACTTAAACTGTTTTCCAGCATTGGTTTGAAAGATCAGGTCCTAATATTCTATCAAGATCGTGAGGCTACTATCTTTAGCAAGGGGTTTATATTTTCAAAGTAGTGCATATAAATTGTGGGACAGTTTTCAAAATGTGCTCTTTTTGCATGCAAGCAGCTTCAAGTGCAAATTCATACAGGCTATGAAATAGACACACAAAGCCACCCAGTACGTGTGTAATTGGTAATGCTCTAAAACACAAATGTTTGTGTCCATAAAATTGCATGTGCATAAAAGGGGAGAGTGCATTGAGACATGAAAATTTGGCTTTTTTTCAATGGGAGTAATACAACTAACTCAGTTCCCAGCTGGATCAGATGCCTTCAGTACCATGGCTTACATTACAGTCAGAAATGCTGCTAAACATAGAAGAGCTGGGGAAAGAAAGACCTTGAGGTCAGAATTGCAAAAGTAGGGAGGAAAGAAAGAAAAAAAGGAAAAGAGAAGACAAACCATTCCTTTGGAAGTAGTTCTTTCTGTCAGTCACAGAAGTTGCCCTGCCTCCAAGAGATGCATCAGGAATTCCCACACATTGACGCTTAATGTGATTCATTATCAAGCCTTCACATTCACCTGGGGAAGCCCAGGCATTCTGGGACCACCACCATGGGTGCTGGGATATGATGGTGCTGAGCACGGTCAAATGATTAGATAAAGAACGCAGTGTCAAAGTGTGACTGGCTGTTTAAGGCTCTGAAGCCTGGTCCGCACTAAGAAATTTTGTTTTTGCTAGGGTTTTATTGGGGAAGAGAGGGGGAGTGCGTTAAGCATGTTTGTTTTCATTACAATGGTGCCTAGAGGTCCAATGTTAGATCAGGGCCCCATTGAGCTAAGCATTGTACACCTACTAAGAAACTGTCCCTGACCCAAAGAATACAATAGGAGTTGGTTTTGTTATTAAATTAGAAATTTCTATCTTTGCATGTGCCTGCACTAGGAAATTTCTACTAAAATTTCTCACTGTTGGAGCTGAAGTGGAGGGAAACTAAACATTTTTCTAGTTTAGGCACAGCTCAAGATGGGTTTTCTGTATATATATTTTTTTAAGTTATAACATGCTTAACCCTAAAATGCTCTGTAAAAGAAATCGTTGTGGGGAGAGAAGCAGGAAAACAGCCATTAAAAGGGTGTGATGCTTAATAGCTGTTGCCTATAAATTCCACAGTTGAATTGTATATGTCATGGAGAGTAGTGTATGTAGTAATCCTTCAAACTATTTGTTTGAAAGGTAGCTAAACATATCTTTCACTTCATTTTTGTCATCTATTTCTGACTATGAGAATTTGAATGCTTCTGTCAGATCTGGACCTTACCACAGTCACTCCTGCCTTTGTGTCGTCCAGATTGGATTATTGCAGTGCTGTCAGTGTGGCTGCATTTGAAGCTCACTTGAAAGTTACAGCTGGTTCAGAATGTGATAGCTACCTGCTATGTGATACTGTATTGGCAACAAAGACTGTATTACACCAATTCCTTGAGACTAGCATTGGCTTCCTAATAATTTCTAGGTACAAGGTATGGACTCCATCTATCAAGCCCAATATAGCATGAGTCATGTCTACTTGAGAGACGGTCCCCCTTCCTATGGAGCGCTAAGTCTAACAGTTTCTTGACCTGCCTGTGTACTGTGTTCACCAGAAGGGAGTTTATAATTATGAAAACAAAAATGCCTTTAACCCCAACTCTGGAATTCTCAATGCGGTATGATATTTTTGTGTGGATTAGTGTCTGACTTGTTTTTAAACAGAGCTGTATAATATAACTTGGCACGAATGTAGCACTTTTTATCCATGGGTTTCAAACCACTTTACAAGGAAAGATGTGTGGGCAATACCTTCTTTTTGAACTGATAAAACTGAAGCACAGAGGCTAAGCCTGGGCAAAACAATGAATTGATGTAGGGTGTCCTTAAATCACATGCTCTTGAGATTAATACTTTTAATTCCAGTAATTATGGTGCAATATTTAATTGGTACTAGTGATGGCATCTCAGAATAGTAACATGTTGAGAACAAATAAATTGGATATCTTCTTCATCACTGACAACATAATACAATAGCCTTTTAATTTTTTTGATGAAAGGAAAAAAATCAGTGGTTTTTTAAACCCACTTAGTGCTAATTAAAAGTAGTGTCATTGGTTAAAAAGAAGTGATAATTCATGTCTGTGACAATTCATGTCTGTGACAAACACTGTGTTGATTATATGTTTTATTCATCAAGTAGTATCGGAGTACTTGGCAACAGCTCTGCTGTGATTTCATAATGGGATTTAAACCAGGAGCTATAAGTGAACACAAGCTATAAGCAAAAACAATAGATCTTGTTCAGCAGATAGGCAAGTGCGGAAGTACTTGTTACAGCTTGTCAGTGAATTTTTATTTTTATACACTGTTTATTTACGGGTCACAATGCAGACATCAACTTTTCAAAATAAGCAGGAAACACTTAATTTCCTCACAACTTGCAGCCTCTTCCTTCAAGGGAGCAGTTAATACAGTAACTACAAAAGGCAGCAATAATCACCACTGCCTCTTTGAAAATAAACACTTCCTCTTTCATGCACCAGCCATCTTAATCATTAACAAACTATAATAAGCAGAGGGTGAGAATTGTGGATGACAGTGTCTTGATTAAAGAAAGTTTAAAAGGCTACAAATGAAACTTCAAAGTAGAAAGAGGCCTTTCATGAACCCCACACACAAATTAGATTCTTAGATGATGTAAATCAGAATAGTTCTATTGAAGTCATTCTGATTTACACAACTTGAGGATCTGGCCCTCTGTTTAATGGTCAAACCAAGTTAGGGACCACATGACTGTCTTTGAGTCTGTTTCAAAACCTGAAGGAATACAAAATGAAAAGAGAGAGATGGAATATAATGGAAACAGTGTTTTTTCTGCTTGATAACTTTTCTTCCCCCCTACATTCCCTTCGTCTCCCTGTTTAGCTGATCCCCTCCCAAGAAAACCCTACCCAAAAAATTAAACCAAACAAAGGGTGAAAATGGTGGCACTAACAGGATGTTTGCAAAATCTTCTTTGTTATATCCCTTTCTCCTTAATCTTTTGTCTATTTTATCTGTTTAAATTGTAAACTCTCCAGGGCAGAGATTGTCTCATTCTGTTTGTGTAATGCCTAGTGGAGTTAGGCCCCTGATCCCAGCTGGCCCTTGGGTTATACCATGATATAAATAATAACAATTGACTCTAAGCCTGTTAGTAGTCAGGACAAAAATTATCTTAGCTATGCAGGAATTCAGTCACTTGAAATACCTGTGTTAGTCTGCTCTTTTCTGCAGTCTTACAGAAACTAACTCTTGCTTCTGAAACTTTGACCTGTACATTTTACATATTCACCTGCCCTTAACCAGGCACTAAATTACTGTATTCTGCAAACACTGCTCCACCTGTTGATTAACTGCAGCTGTGCAATAATCTTTGTCTCATCACAACATGAATTTAATCCCAAGATTAAAATGGACCACTTTGGAATGTATTGCTGATTTTCAGATAAAAGAGTAGGTTAGCTTTTTAGGACACTGTGATGGGTTCCTTCCGGGGTTCTGGCTGGAAAGGGGTACCATTGAGCCCCCCGACCCACCAGCCTGGGCTCCCAGTCACCCTGTAATGCTTTGACAAGCTGCAGACATGCTCCCGGTCTCCTGCTTTCACTGGCACGCAGGGACACACCGAGCTGTAGTAACATGCAAACAGGCTTTCTGACCAGCTCCTGCATGGGAAGGCTATACAGCTAGGGCACTTACCAGCTTCTCAGGCGCACACCCCCTCTGGAGGGTAAACCCAAAATTATACCGTCTTGAGCTGCACAGGGAACTGTACAGCATAAGCTCATAAAATTCNGGCCGGTCAGTGGAAAAACGTTGGTATTCCAAGATGGAGTCCAGTATCAGGTGACTTGGTCACATGCCCCTGTAGGGTCACAGCAGCCATAACTCAGAGGCTGTTTGTTGCATCCTCAGGAAGGCTCCCCCGTGGGAGATTAGCTTCTTCTAAGACCTATTGTTCTCCCTAATGGCCCTTCTCAACCAGCCATCTAGACTGATTGTATCCTGCCTAGTGGGCATTTCCCAGGTGTAAACACATTTGTAATAGATGCATAGACAATATTCCTAACTTCAGATACCAAAATGATACATGCATACAAAAAGGATAATCATATTCAGTGAATCAACCTTTTCAATGATATCTTACATGACCTATCTTGTATAAAATACATCATAGTTATGAAATTATCATATCATATAATATTACTGTGAAGAATATGGGGCATAATGCCACTGACATTACTTTTTTTTTTTTTTTAATACCAAGACCAAAGAAGATCCTAAGGAGTTTAGAAGCACAGGTTCTATTAAGGTTTTGTCATATTTCAGAATGTTAATTTTGCAAAACAACAATAACGAAGTGTTGGCATTTAGGGGAAAAATACAGTTAACATGAAAAAATATTTTTAAATTACTCCATGGAGGCAGCCATGTTCCCAGAAGTTAGGACAGTTTAGGCCAGGGAGAAATTCATTCTGTATAGAAATCATTTGGGAGAACAGACTGCCTGAATACCTGCTGCGTACATGTGGATACCACTGCAGGTCTTGTGGGGCCTTTGTTTTTTATTTTAAACAAAAGCCTCCAGCTGTCTTGTCTTGGTCTCTCGGAAAAAGTATTTCTACTGTGCATTTTGCTTCTGGCATTTCCAACTATAGGGGACCAAGTCTACTATTGCCCCAAATGTTCCAGCTCTCTCTACCATGTTGAGCAGTTGTCTCCTTTATGGCTTTAACATAGCAATGTAGAGCCCTGCTGCAGCACTGCCAGAGTGGCAGCTGATGATCTTTAATATTGTATGGCTGTATGACTCATTGCTGCTTGCTTGTTGAATTTTATGAAACCCCTGTTTTAGCTGACTTGCCCAGTGGTTCATAGTCAAGCTGGAAGGGCATATCGAGAGGGGTCCCGCAGGCATTGGTCATGGTTCTGTTCAATGTCTTCATCAAGGATTTAGATATTATAAGTGTACTCTCTATGGCATAAAGTTTGTGGATGATACCAAGCTGGGAGGGGTTGCAAGTGCTTTGGAGGATAGGATTAGAATTCAAAATGATCTGGACAATCTGGAGAAATGGTCTAAAGTAAATAGGTTGAAATTCAATAAGGACAAAGGCTAAATACTCCACTTAGGAAGGAACAGTCATTTGTGCACATACCACATGGGAAATGATTGCCTAGGACAGAGTACTGCAGAAAGGGATCTGGGGGTTATAGTGGATTGCAAGCTAAGTATGAGTCAACAGTGGAAAACTCTTGGGGGTGGGAGGAGGGCAGAATCATAATTCTGGGATATATTAGCAGGAGTGTTGTAAGCAAGATACTTGAAGTAATTTTTCCACTCTGATCCATGCCAATAAAGCCTCACCTGGAGTATTGTGTCCAGTTTTGGGCATCACCTTTCAGGAAAGATGTGGATAAATTGGAGAAAGTCCAGAGGAGAGAAACAAAAATGATTAAAGATCTAGAAAACATGACCTATGAGGAAAGATTGAAAAAAATGGGTTTGTTTAGTTTGGAGAAGAGAAGACTGAATGGGGACGTAAGTTTTCAAGTACATGCAAGGTTGTTACAAGGAGGAGGGGAAAATAGTGTTCTCATTGTCCTATCCTCCGAGGTTAAGAAGTAATAGGCTTAAATTGCAGCAAGGGAATTTTAGGTTGGTACATTAGAAAACACTTCCAGTGCTTAACTACCCTGACAGTTAGGAACAAATTGCCTGTGGAGGTTGTGGAATCTCCATAATTGGAGTTTAAGAACAGATTAGACAAACACCTGTCAGGTATGGTCCAGCTATTACATAGTCCTGTCTTGAGTGGAGGAGACTGGACTAGATGACCTCTTGAGGTCCCTCCTACTCCTACACTTCTACGATTCTGAAAGTTTAAGTTGCTAGACAGAACCAGCAACTGTTTTATAACTGATGTACCTGTTACTTGTAAAATCCTCCCTAAAGAAACTGGGATTCTGGGTCTAAAAGTTGTGTTGTGGAAAACCCAGTGCTGGAGCTTTAAGAACATATAGTCAAATACCTATCAGGGACGGTCTAGGTATACTTAATCTTGCCTCAGCACAAAGGGGTGGGCCTGATGACCTTTAGAGTTCCCTTCCAGGTCTATATTTTTGATTGCACAGTACCTGTTCTGGGATTATACAATAAAAGCTTCCTCATGATGCAAAGCAGTTAACTTAATGGATATATGGGAATCTGCCATTTAAAATTCTGGCGATTCAGGTTTTGTAGGAGTGACAGCATTGCATTGTGTGTTCATAATGTATGGCCCAGTCACTTACAAAACAATCCAGCTAAAAGGAAGTGTTTTGCTACCCTAAACCTATGTTTATGTTTTTGGACCTATGTTTGTTAATCCTAGTTTGTAAAATTCTAGCAAAGCCTGGGAGTAATAATGTATTATACAACATATTTTCATCATGTCCTATTCAAAAAGATGCATTTAGGGAGATTATTTCTCTTTCCTGTTTTGTTTTGAAATAGAGACTATGTAGTGTGTATTACTATCTAATGCTGTTATTTAACAATGCCTCCAACTGCTTCCCAAAACAAACAACACATCCCTTACATCCCTTCCCAACACAACCAAGCTTACAGCTTTTATCAAACGTCACATCAAGGGTGAGGGGAGGGGTACCAGTTCACTTTCCTCATTCAAATCCATCCTTAAGACTCTCGTCATCTGTGACTCCCACAACATGAGTTTATCATCCCTAATATTAGCTACTTAGAAAAATACTGGTGATTGGTCGTGTCTCCATCTTGATTGTTCAATCTTCACATCAGTTATCCCGGCTGTTTTGTTTTGTCTAATATCAGATTGTAAACTGTTTGGGGTAGGGATTGGGTTTTTTTCCCACCTGAGGGATTGGGTTTTTTCCCCACCTGTTGCCAGGTGCCTAGCGCAGCTCTAAGCGATGCAAAATAATGCACCTTGATTAAGCCAGTTTGGACGCAGATAGGTTTTTTTTTTCTCCTCGTAGAAACACTTCTCTCTGGGGCCATGTTATTTATTTTATTTCAGACAGAATGTCCTAATTCAAAGTGTCACTGATGTGAATAGAAAGGAACATAAAGGCCATACTGGATCAGACCAAAGGTCCATTTAGCTCAGTATCCTGTCTTCTGACAGTAGCCAATGTCAGATGTCCAGAGGGAGTGAACAGAGCAGGTAATCAAGTTATCCATCCCTTGTCGCCCATTCCCAGCTTCTGACAAACAGAGGCTAGGGACACCATCCCTGCCCATCCTGGCAAATAGCCATTGATAGACCTATCCTCCATGAGTTTATCTAGTTCTGTTTTGAACCCTGTTATAGTCTTGGTGTGACATTCCCCTGATGTTATCTGGACCGGTGATCTGCTAGGTCACTCCAATCCTTAACTCTGGGAGCCAGCCTTACCTTGCTCTGCTGTGAAAACCCCCACTCCTGGGCTGTTCACGCACAGCCTCTGGCATGTAAGCTGCTTGGATTGTGCAACTGAATGACACTAGCCAATATCTCCGGTCCGAGACACAACCCTAGGAACCTCCATCTTGCAGTGTCCAGTTATGCCCGCTGGACGCTGCAAGCTTATATGAGTTCATCAATTTAACAAAGAAATTGATATGTACCAGGCTTGTTATCCCAAGGGGAGTCTCTGACACACTTCAAACCAAATGCACTGCTTAAGGTAGAATTAACAAACGAACTTATTAACGACAAAGATAGATTTTAAGTGATTATAAGTCAAAGTACAAGTCAGATTTGGTCAAATGAAATAAAAGCAAAACATATTCTAAGATGATCTTAACGCTGTCAGTGCCCTTACAAACTTAGATGCTTCTTACCACAGGCTGGCTGGTTGCCCTTCAAGCAGGCTGTCCCCTTTGATCAGCGCTTCAGTGGCTTGTTGGTGATGTCTGTAGATGGAGGTGGAAGAGAGAGGAAGAGCATGGCAAACGTCTCTCCCTTTTATCCTGTTCTTTCTTCCCTCTTGGTCTTGCCCCTTCCCCTTCAGAGTCAGGTGAGCATTACCTCATCGCAGTCCCAAACTGAGCAAGGGGAGGAAGGGGGGTGACTCACTCGAGAGTCCAACAGATCCTTTGTTGCTGCCTAGGCCAGCGTCCTTTGTTCCTGTGAGGCTGGGCTGGGTTTGTCCCATACATGCCCTGATGAAGTGTGAACCGCCCCTGTGCTCTTAGAGAGTTTTTGCCTGGGCCTGTTTTAAGCCATGAGGACACATTTTCAGCCTCATAACTACCGTATATACATGAAATTCTCCCTGCCTACCCTGGCCCACGCCGCTCCTGGAAGCAGCCGGCAACACGTCCCTGCAGCCCCTGCGGGTGGAGGGGGGAGGACAGAGGGCTCCATGCACTGCTCTCACCTGCAGGCACTGCCCCCCTGAGCTCCCATTGGCCGGGAACGGGGAACCATGGCCAATGGGAGCTTTGGGGGTGGTACCCACAGGCGAGGGCATTGCGTGGCGGAGCTGCCTTCCCCATCCCAGCCCCAAGAGCCACTGCCGGACATGCTGGCCACTTCCAGGAGTGGAATGGGGCTAGAGCAGGCGGGGAGCCTGCCTTAGCTGCGCTGCGTGCCGCTGCCACCCCGGAGCCACTCGAGGTAAGCGGCGCCGGGCTGGAGGCCACACCCTGTACCCCTCCTGCACCCCTGCCCTGAGCCCCCTCCTGCACCCCACATCTCTCCTGCACCTCACCCCGCTGCCCTGAGCCCCCTCCTGCACCCCTACCCCCTGACCCAGCCCTACATTCATGGCCCTGCATACAATTTCCCCACCCAGATGTGGCCGTCGGGCCAAAAAGTTTGTCCACCTCAACCTATAACATTACTATAACAACAATGCTCAGTGCATCATGAGCCTTCTGAAGACACCTGACATGACAAACTTTGCATTGGACACCACACAATCATTTTATAAGGATGAACATGGGGGTATAGGGTGTTTCCCCCAAGGTACAGAACGTCACACTTGGCTTTCATAACATCTTCTGGCAAGGAGTTCCACAGGTTGACTGGGCGTTGTGTGAAGAAATACTTCCTTTTGTTTGTTTTAAACCTGCTGCCTATTAATTTCATTTGGCGACTCCTAGTTCCTGTGTTATGAGAAGGAGTAAATAACACTTCCTTATTTACTTTCTCCACACCAGTCATGATTTTGTAGACCTCTATCATATCCCCCCCTTAGTCGTCTCTTTTCCAAGCTGAAAAGTCCCTGTTTTCTTAATCTCTCCTCATATGGTGGCCATTCCATACCCCTAATAATTTTGTTGCCCTTTTCTGAACCTTTTCCAATTCCAGTGTATCTTTTTTGAGATGGGGCAACCACATCTGCATGCAATATTCAAGAGGTGTGCATACCATGGATTTATATAGCGGCAATATGATATTTTCTGTCTTATCTATCCTTTTCTTAATGATGCCCAACATTCTGTTCGCTTTTTTGACTGCTATTGCACATTGAGTGGATGTTTTCAGAGAACTATCCACAATGACTCCAAGATCTCTTTCTTGAGTGGTAACAGCTAATTTAGACCCCATCATTTTATATGTATAGTTGGGATTATGTTTTCCAATGTTACTTTGCATTTATCAACATTGGATTTCATCTGCCATTTTGTTGCCCAGTCATCCAGTTTAGAGAGATCCTTTTGTAGGTCTTCGCAGTCTGCCTGGGACCTAATTATCTTGAGTAGTTTTGTATCATCTGCACATTTTGCCACCTCACTGTTTACCTCTTTTTCTAGATCATTTAGGAATATGTTGAATAGAACTGGACCTAGTACAGACCCCTGGGGGACACCACTATTTGCCTGTCTCCATTCTGAAAACTTACCATTTATTCCTACCCTTTGTTTCCTATCTTTTAACCAGTTACTAATCCATGAGAGGACCTTCCCTCTTATCCCGTGACAGCGTACTTTGCTTAAGAGCCTTTGGTGAGGGACCTTGTCAAAGGCTTTCTGAAAATCTAAGTACACTATATCCACTGGATCCCCCTTGTCCACATGCTTGTTTACCCCCTCAGAGAATTCTAGTAGATTGGTGAGGCATGATTTCCCTTTAGAAAAAACGTTAACTCTTCCCCAACAAATTGTCTATTTGTCTGACAGTTTAGTTCTTTACTATACTTTCAACCAGTTTGCCTGGTACTGAAGTCAGGCTTACCGGCCTGTAATTGCTGGGATCACCTCTGGAGCCCTTTGTAAAAATTGGCGTCACATTAGCTGTCCTCCAGTCATCTGGTACAGAAGCTGATTTAAATGATAGGTTACAGACCACAGTTAGTAGTTTTGCAACTTCACATTTGAATTCCTTCAGGACTCTTGGGTGACTACCATCTGGTCCTGGTGACTTATTACTGCTTATTTTATCAATTTGTTCCAAAACCTCCTCTATTGACAACTCAATCTGGGACAGTTCCACAGATTTTTCACCTAAAAAGAATGGCTCAGGTTTGGGAATCTCCCTCACATCCTCAGCTGTGAAGACTGATGCAAAGAATTCATTTAGTTTCTCCACAATGGTCTTCTTGTCCTTGAGTGCTTGAGTCCGTTGATCCCACAGGTTGTTTAGCATGCTTCCTGCTTCTGATTAGTTAAAATATTTTTTGCTATTACTTTTTGAGTCTTTGGCTAGCTGTTCTTCAAATTCTTTTTTGGCCTTCCTGATTATATTTTTACACTTCACTTGCCAGAGTTTATGCTCCTTTCTATTTTCCTCACTAGGCTTTAACTTCCACTTTTTAAAGGTTGCCTTTTTGCCTCTTACTGCTTCTTTTACTTTGTTGTTTAGCCCTGGTGGCACTTTTTTGGTTCTCTTACTATGTTTTTTAATTTGGGGTATACATTTAAGTTGAGCCTCTATTATGGTGTCTTTAAAAAGTTTCCATGCAGCTTCCAGGGATTTCACTTTTTGCGCTGTACCTTTTAATTTCTCTTTAACTAACTTCCTCATTTTTGTGTAGTTCCCCTTTCTGAAATTAAATGCTACAGTGTTGGGCTGCTGTGGTGTTTTCCCCACCACAGGGATGTTAAATTTAATTATATTATGGTCACTATTACCAAGTGGTCCAGCTATATTCACCTCTTGGACCTGATCCTGTGCTCCACTTAGGACTAAACCAAGAATTGCCTCTCCTCTTGTGGGTTCCAGTACCAGCTGCTCCAAGAAGCTGTCATTTAAGCTGTCAAGAAACTTTATCTCTGCATCCTGTCCTGAGGTGACATTTACCCAGTCAACATGGGGATAGTTGAAATACCCCATTATTGAGTTTTTTTATTTTAATAGCCTCTCTAATCTCCCTGAGCATTTCACAGTCACTATCACCATCCTGGTCAGGTGGTCGTTAATATATCCCTACTGCTATATTCTTTTTATTAGAGCATGGAATTACTATCCATAGAGATTCTGTGGTACAGTTTGGTTCATTTAAGATTTTTACTTTATTTGATTCTACGCTTTCTTTCACATATAGTGCCACTCCCCCACCAGCAATATTTGATCTGTCCTTCCAATATATTTTGTGCCCTGGTATTACTGTGTCCCATTGATTATCCTCATTCCACCAAGTTTCTGTGATGCTTATTATAGCAATATCCTCATTTAATAAGAGGCACTCTAGTTCACCCATTTTATTATTTAGACTTCTAGCATTGGTATATAAGCACTTTAAAAACTTGTTACTTTTTAGCTGTCTGCCATTACATGATGTAATTGAATGGGTGTTTTTTTCATTTGACTGTTTCTCATCAGATTCTACCTGTATTTTATCATCTTCCATCCTCTCCTCCTTTTACTAGGACAGAGGGGAGGATCTATTAAAGGAGATTCTCTAAGAGATGTCTCTGTCCGAACCACGTGCTCCTCCGCACCTGTTGGCCTTCCCCAAGCCCTTAGTTTAAAAACTGCTCAATGGCCTTTTTAATTTTAAGTGCCAGCCATCTGGTTCTATTTTGGCTTAGGTGGAGCCCATCCTTCCTGTATAGGCTCCCCCTTTCCCCAAAGTTTCCCCAGTTCCTAATACCAAACCCCTTCTCCCTACACCATCGTCTCATCCACGCTTTGAGACCCTGCAGTTCTGCGTGTCTAACTGGCCCTGTGCGTGGAACTGGAAGCATTTCAGAGAATGCTACCATAGAGATCTTGGACTTCAATCTCTTACCTAAACAGCCTACATTTGGCCTCCAGGACCTCTCTCCTATCCTTCCCTATGTCGTTGGTACCTACATGTACCATGACCGCCAGCTCCTCCCCAGCACTACACACAAGTCTATCTAGATATCTCGAGAGATCCGCAACCTTTGCACTAGGCAGGCAAGTCACCATGTGGTTCTCCCGGTCATCGCTAATCCAGCTATCTTATGTTTCTAATGATTGAATCGCCCATTACTAATACCTGTCTCTTCCTGATAACTGGAGTTTCCTCCCCCGGAGAGGAATCCTCAGTGCGAGAGGATACCACAACATCATCTGAAAGGAGGGTTCCAACTATGGGATCGTTCCCCTCTGCTCCAGTTGGATGTTCTTTTTCCCTGAGACTCTCATCCTCCTCAGCAGCACAGAGGCTGTCAGACTGGGGGTGGGACCGTTCTACTATGTCCCAGAAAGTCTCATCTGTGTACCTCTCTGTCTCCCGTAGCTCCTCCAGTTCAGCCACTCTGGTCTCCAAAGCCCGTACACGGTCTCTGAGGGCCTGGAGCTCCTTGCACTGAATGCACACATACGCCACCTGCCCATAGGGCAGGTAATCAGACATGCTGCATTGGGTGCAATAAACAGGATAGCCCCCACTCTGTTGCTGGACTTCTGCCTGCATTCTCTTTTGACTCCTGAAGCTCGTTCCTTTGTTGTTGTTTTGTTTTGTTTTTATCAGGGGGTGTTTTTGGCTTTTAAGTTTAAAGAATGTTAAGTGTATCTAGCCACCCTCACACTCCTTCTGTAAACTCCCTCGCAGAACTCCCCTATTAGCCACTCCTGTTATATATACCATGCGGTATATTTCAGTCAAGCAGCAAGCACAACCCAAACACACACATTACAGGCAACAAACTTACCCCAATGGTCACATAATCGCTCCTCCTTCACCTGAAGAACTCCCTCGCAAAACTCCCCTGTTAGCTGCTCCTGTTCGCTAGCTCATGAAAACTGCTCATGTATTGGGACAGTGCTTTACAGCAATTTTACACTTTTATTTGGTTCTCTGCAGCACAAACCTGTCCATTGCTTGAAGATCGATGTGGTGGGGAGTGCTGTGAAGGGAGTGAGAGGGTATGTCTGTGCTGCGGCTTGTGTCAGCTGACCTGGGCTTGCGGGAATCGGGCTGCTGGGCTGTAAAATTGCAGTGGAGGTGTTTGGGCTCAGGCTGGCACCTGCACTCTCAAACCCCATGAGGGTATTTTATTGCAGTGTAGACACACCCAGAGTGTGATCTTACTGTGATTTCCACAGGGTTTTTTCCTTAAATAATTAAAACCCAATTTTTTTCTGACACTGCCTTACATGGCATGGATATCTATGCTTTTAATCAGACAGCCAAGGCTGTTTCAAAGGAGCAGGGAGTTTGTCAAAGCATGTAACCAAGATTGTCTTTCACTTCCCTAAGACCTTCACTGTGTTGCCATTTAAATTTTAACTTTATTTGATTTTATATAAAAATAGCCCTGCATTATGTTCTGCTCACTGAGTGACTTGTTTTTAACAGAGGCTAACGTGAATAGCGTTTGCTGCTTTCCTGCAGTTTCCTCTGGGTATCTGAGTATTTTTCAGCCTGTTGTTTTCCAGGCAGTTTGTCGAAGCTGTGACACAGGACAATAGCAGAGTTCCTCTCCAAGATTTCCCTTTTGAGTGTTTCTAATCACAAATGAGACAAACGGGTGCTAGAAGCGGGTGATTCATTTGAACAACGACCGCCTATTCAGAACAAGTATCAAGGCTACGACAAAATAAAACAAGCCCTAGTGAAACAAGTGAAAGTATAATAACTTGCTCTTATCTGCGAAGACGACACACTAGCAGTCTGCTTACAATGGTACAGTCACAGTTGAAGAGGTGCTTTCTCGCTGAGTCCCTGTTCTCAGGGTTTTCTGAAAAAATTAGGTTGTAAATTCCCATGCCTCTCCTGTGTTAGAGTAACCACTGGGGTAAATTAATACTGGCCCCTGCCATGACAAGGTATTAACCCTGTCTTGGGTCAAGGAGCTGGGCCAGGAAGTACAGTCATATCTTAACAGCTCTCCTGTATGTCATGCTATTATAGACTGATTTCCTTTTGGCACTTCATAAAATGATTTAATTTCCGAATCTAACCTTTGAAAATTAATTTAAGGTCTTATTTAAGACTCTAGCTTATCCTTATTGCCATAAGGGCAGGCAGAACTAGGCACAAACACAATAGGAGTCCAGCCTTCTAGACTGTTTTTAAAAAATTGAAGCTGAGAGGAGGAAATTGAGCACTAAAACCACTGAGATTTTACGAACTTTTTTAAACCAAAAAATAAAAGGCAAATGCAGTTATTTATCATAACTACTTTGCACTTATTTAGCACTTTAACGTTATCTAATTGTCCTTGAGTATTTCAAGGTTTTTGGAAAAGTTCATGATCCAGTGCAGTAAGAGATGGAAATATATCCCAGTTCACCCCTTCTGATAAATGGCACCCGACTTTTCTCATTCAACAGATCATACTTGGGATTTAGCTATATTATTTAATCAATAGCATCTTCTACAAGTATCAGCGTTCTGAAAAGAATACAACAAACACCCATTGAAAAAAAATATTGATGCACAAGTTGAAGCCCACTAACTTAAAATGGAAAATTAACTCAAAAAGCAGCGTTTCAGTATTGCCAGCTCTTGTGATTTTTTTTATTGTGACTCTAGCAATTTTGGGGTGTTTCATTACCTGTCTCATGAAGATGTGTTCACACGTGGCCAACTCATGATTTTTCCCTTATTCAGCATGGCCACCATAATAATATAATATATGGAGATATACCTATCTCATAGAACTGGAAGGGACCCTGAAAGGTCATCAAGTCCAGCCCCCTGCCTTCACTAGCAGGACCAAGTACTGATTTTGCCCCAGATCCCTAAGTGGCCCCCTCAAGGATTGAACTCACAACCCTGGGTTTAGCGGGCCAATGCTCAAACAACTGAGCTATCCCTCCCCCATCTCATATTATTACCAATGGGTCACGTCACCACTTCCCTAAAGTCTATCTCAGCAGTTCTGAAACTGTGAGTCGGGACCCCAAAGTGGGTCGCAACCCCCTTTGAATGGGGTCGCCAGGGCTGGCTTAGACTTGCTGGGGCCTGGGGCTGAAGCCCGAGCTTCATTGCCCAGGGCCAAAGCCCAAGGGCTTCAGCCCTGGGTGGCGGGGCTTGGGTTGCAGGCCCCCTGCCTGCTGAAGTCCCCTGCCTGCTGAAGCCCCACCTGAAGCCCCTTGACCTTCAGCTTTGGCCCCACCTGCTTTGGCCCCCCAACCTGGGGCAGAGGTGCTGGGGTGGGCTCAGGCTTCGGTCCTCCCTCCGGGGGTCGTGAAGTAATTTTTGTTGTCAGAAGGGGATCGTGGTGCAATGAATTTTGAGAACCCCGTGTCTGTCTGCATCTGGAAGTGAGGCTGCTCCTAATAAAGTCCCACAGTTTAGCAGCCACTTTGCCCATGAGCATGGTTCAGTCTGGTTCAGGAGGCTGAGCGGGACACAGGGAATGTGAGGAGTAGCCAGCAGAGACTCTGTGCAAGGTAGATGAGGGAAGAATGAGTGGAGCAGGAGGTCTGTTTAGGGGTTCAGGGGAATGTAGAGGCAGTAGGGAGGTTGAGGAGTATGCAGAGGACAATGTAAGAGTGGGAGATGGTGGGGATAGAATGGCAACTCCCTGTGCCTGGGGGTAGGTGGGTGAGTAAGTGGGGGACCCCTCTGAGCAGCCAGGGGAGGGCAGTGTTGCCAACTCTCATTCATTGATCTCCAGTCCTGGGATTTTGGAGCCCACCTGGGGAGCTGTCATGATGACACAAGACACTCCCATGATTCAATCCCATGATTTTCAGGGCTTGGCCTTGGGGCTGAGGACACAGACCTGCCCTGCCTTCATGTGTGGCCCTGTAGCAGAGAGAGGGTTCTGGGGTAGCAGGAGGAAGGGGAGTGGGGAGCCGGGACAGTAGTGCTGCTGCATAGAGACATCCCAGGGCAGCCGGAGGTAGAGAAGTGTTGCTGCTGCATCAAGACTGTGCTTGAGGAAATGGATGGCAGTTCCCATCTTCAGGGTGAGGAGAGGGTAAAGGGTCTCCAACTGAGCAGCCAGGGAGAGGTGTGTTTGTGTGCATTAAAGGTTGATATTTCAACCTGAAATTCTCTCACGGGCAAACTCATTGGCAGGGGAATAGAAGGGAGTTAAAAAGTCAAAAAACAGATTAAAACCATTTGATTATTTTTTTAAATGATGGTTTTTGATCTTGAGGTTGGCAGTACTGAAGTTTTAGGGGTAGATTTAAACAAAACCAAATTGGCACTGAGAAGGGAGAGAATTTCACCAAACCATGGGTGACACAAGGTGGCGCTTGATCCTTTATGTGAGCAAGAATGAAAGTATAAGCAATCTCAAAATGGAAGTACAGTGTGAAATCCTAGCTATTGTAATATAAAAGCTTGATTTCTACCTAGCTATTATTTCCTTTTCCTCCTTCTCCCCCCATAAAAGGTAAATTGCATTTTATTTTGTAAACTACTGGTGTGTCTTGTTGGCATAGACTTGGGGATAGTATTTATTATTTGTATTATGGTAGTACTCAGAAGCCCTAAACAAGAGTGGGGCCGAGTTGGGCTTGATGCTCTACATATGCATCTCTACTCCAAAGAGTTTATGGCAGTGGTCCCCAAACTGTGGAACCCACCCCCAGGAGGGGTGCAGAGGAACATTGGGGGGAGGGCCACACCGGGCCTGGGCCAGCTCCCACAAGGGGGCAGGTAGGGAGCACCTCCAGCCCCACTCCTGCCGCCGGCCCCCACTCCACTCCTGGCCTGGGGGGTGGGTGAGCACGGACACATCCTATTACTGGTAAGGGAGCGGCACAAGAGGAAGTTTAGGGACAACTGGTTTATGATCTACAGAGACAGGACAAGCAAAAACTGGGTAGGGAAAACAGGCACAGAAAAGCAAAGTAACTTGCCTGAGGTCACACCGCAGGTCAATGGCAGAGCTAGGAATAGAACCCAGGTCCCGCGAGTCACAGGCAGGCCAACGACCACACTGCTGCTCAAAGCAGGAGGATATCCTCTGCCCTTCCTGTGTCTGTCCACAGTGAGGAAATAATTCAGACAGGATGAGCACTTGGAGGGTGTCTTTCTTTTATTTAAGTTCTTTTTTGGCTGTTCACCAATGGAATCACTAAAGTAAACTCAGTTGCAAATGAAATATCCAACTATGTAAAACAAAGCTGTTATTGCATAGAGGAATTCTGAAATATAAGCCATCACAGCAACGCTTTAGAGTCCTGCCAGAATCTCCAGGGGGTAAATAACATTGCAGTTATATACAGTAAAAATGGGTATAATCTCCTCTAGAGGAGACTTAGAATTGAGGTCCTGACTTTGTGGTCATTAAAGATCAAATGGGACTTCTGAATAGAGAAGGGTTCTTAGTCCTGATGCTCTGTCCTGTTCCATATAGGTTGTTATACTATGTTTATCACAGTAGTATGTGATTGTCTTCCTGTAGTGCATTAAGCAATGTGACTAACATCTGCCACTTGTTTGTTCTCTCATCCTCTCCCCCGGGGAGGTGGGGGGTGGGTGGGTGAAGTATGGCAAATGGAGTATTTTGGTTTGGATAGCAACATGCGTATAATAAGGCAAGGTCAAGGAACTGTGCCTTGCACTTACAGTGGAAGGTGGTGAAGTTTGTGACAGTCTGTAGTTATTGGAGGATTTCATTCCACAGTTTCTTACCAGCCCCCAAATAGGCTCTGACTCTTGAATGGGTGAGCTTTTACTCTTATCGTACAAAGTTCCACGGTGCCTAAGAAGTCAAGTTGTTGACTTCGGTCTTCACCCAGCACCTTAGCTGATCTTTTAGATACTCAAAATGGATATAAGCTAGGGTAATTATATTCTGTCTACCTACATTTTCATCTGGTGACTTCAAGTGGATACAGTCCTAAACTGTTTCTGTGCACTGTTAAATAGTTGCAGTGCTCCATGTGGAGGAGGCTGCCTTTCAGCTATACCTGAAGTGTATATTTAGATAGCTTTTGCCAAATGCTTTGTGTTCTTCTGGATCAAAGGCGCTATGTAAACAATAAGATAATAGGTAATGCCCCCCGTTACTTGCTGCGGCCCTTCCCGGGGCCCACCCACCCTAGCTCACCTCCGTTCCACCTCTTCCCACAAGCGCGCCGCAGTTCCGCTTCTCCCCCCTCCCTCCTAGGCTTGCCACGCCAATCAGCTGTTTGGCGCGGCAAGCCTGGGAGGGAGGCGAAGCGGAGCTGAGCGGCGTGCTCGTGGGAGGAGGAGGAGGAGGTGGAGCGGAGGTGAGCTGGGGCGGGGAGCGGTTCCTCTGCGCCCTCCCCCCCTTACTTGCTACAGCCCCCCTGCCCCAGCTCACCTCCGCTCCACCTCCGCCTCCTCCCATGAGCGCGCCGCAGCTCCGCTTCTCCTCCCTCCCAGGCTTGCCACGCCAAACAGCTGATTGGCGCAGCAAGCCTGGGAGGGAGGAGAAGCGGAGCTGCGGCACACTCGTGGGAGGAGGCGGAGCGAAGGTGAGCTGGGGTGAGTGGACCCTGGGGAGGGCCGCAGCAAGTAGTGGGTGGGCGCAGAGGAACCGCTTGCGGTAACACGAATTTGGATATAACAAGGTAAAGCAGCCCCATCCCCTGGAGCGCTGCTTTACCGTGTTATATCCAAATTCGCGTTATACCGGACCGCATTATATCGGGGTAGAGGTGTAGTTGTTCATAAACGCCTGCTATATCGCTTTCTTACATCCCAGGTGTTAACACTCATTTCAGAAGTGTAAATTCAGTGTTGTGGGTTACCATGGCTGTAGGTAAATGCCGAAGTCACACATGGATTACTCCAAAACTGTAAAATAGAATGCTGTTCTGAAGGTCTGGCTTGTACCGTTACTGTTGATGACTAGGCTTGTTTCTAACCAAGTTCTCTTAAGTTACATACACTCAGTAGAAACTTAAATTTTAAGCCTATGTAGCCACTCAGGATGAATGTCTTCATACATGTGCATTTAGTAGTAATATCCCTTCTGGTAGCTATATTGTAATTATGGGTTCACTATCTATATAAAATCCTTACATACACAAATACACAGTGTAAGATAATATAGACCATCTCTTGATCAGTGTTACAGATAACACTTTAGATGATGATTTAAAATCTGAATTTTAAAATTCTGCTGTACTCATTTCTGTATCATTGCTGCTGTTTTATTCCTTTGCGTTCCACACTGATTGGACAACAAAAGTGAGTGTTTGTTTCTCGTCATTTTCACTTTTAGATTTCCATGCGTTAAGCGCAGTGTTGTTCTTTGGGCTGATAAAACTATAAAGGAAAAGCTGTTTTCCTTCCACTGGAAAAAAATTCATACTACATTTTTTTGTAAAATCTGACTTAAAAAAAAAAGAAAGCTTAGTTGACAGGATCTGTAAATGTTTAAGCCGTGCCTTCCCTTCTAACCCTCTGTTGTCTGTCTATCTTGTTTAACTTTCAGGGATCTTTGTGTTGATTTACCTGTTCTCATCCTAAAAGTGGATTTAAAAAGTGTGCAAAATCTCAGTTGTTTTAAATCCTTTGAGTAAATCTTGACTTTAGCTTTTGACAGTTCCTTGTCTTCAGTAAGCCTGTTCAAAATGGATTATGTAATAGCTCCCTCTGGTGTTCTCAGATTTTTTGCCCCCTTTTTGGATCTAAATTCTTCACTTCTCTAATTATCTTAGCTCTTGCTCTTGCACTCTTTGAATAGATTCCAAGGCCAGAAGGGACCATTGTGATCGTCTAGTCTGACCGCTGTAAAACACAGGTCATAGAACTTCCCCAGAAGAATTCCTGGAGTATATCTTTTAGAAAAATATACAAACTTGATTTAAACTTTGTCAGTGATGGCGAATCCACCACAACCCTTGGTAAATTGTCCCAGTGGTTAATTATCCTCACCGTTTAAAAAACGTATGCCTTATTTCCAGTCTGGATTTATCTCGTTTCAACTTCTAGCTGTTAGATTGTTACCCCTTTCTCTGGTCGATTGAAGAGCCCATTATTAAATATTTGTTCCCCATGAGGTACTTATAGATTGCAATCAAGTTACGCAGTAACCATCTCTTAGTTAAGATAAATAGATTAAAGGAGCTCAATCTATTTATCTTATCACTGAGGCAGGCTTTCAAATCCTTTAATCACTCTCAAGGCTCTTGGCTGAACCCTCTAAAATTTATCAACATCCTTCTTGAATTGTGGGCACCAGAAATGGACACAGCATTCTAGCAGCAGTTGCACCAGTGCCAATACAGAGGCAATATAACCTCTCTGCTTCTACTTGAGGTTCCCCTGTTTATGCATCCAAGGATTGCATTAGCCTTTTTGGCCACAGCTGATTATCCTGCACGACCTCCAGATCTTTTTCAGTCACTGCATCCCAAGCTACAGTCCTGCCTCTTGTAAGTATGTCTTATATTCTTTGTTCCTAGATGTATACTTTACATTTAGCCATATTAACACACATTGTTTGCACCCAGTTTACCAAGCGATCCAGATTGTTCTGTGTCCCATTAATTACCACATCCCCATTTTTTTGTGTCACTGCAAACTTTATCAGTGATGATTTTATATTTTCTTCCAAGTCATTGATAAAAATGTTAGATAGCATAGGGTCCAGAACAGTTCCCCACAGGAACCACTAGCAACACACCTATTTGCTGCTGATTCCCTGTTTGCAATTACATTTTGAGACCTATGAATTAGCCAGCTTTTAATTCATTTAATCTGTACCATGTTCATCTGATCTTGTTCTAGTTTCTTAATCAAAGTGTTGTGCAGTATCAATTCAAAAGCCTTACAGAAATCTAAGTATATTTCATCACCTCTATTACCTTTACCAACCCAATTTGTACTATAATAAGAAAAAATCAAGTTAGTATGACAGGATCGGTTTTCCATAAACTCATGTTTATTTGCATTAATTATATTACCCTCCTTCAATGCATCATTAATCAAGTCCCATATCAGCTGTTCTGTTATCTTGCTTGGAATCTATGCCAGACTGACAGGCCTATAATTACCCCAATCATCTTGTTTACTCTTTTTAAATATTGGCACAATATTAGTTCTCTTCCAGACTTCTGGAACTTCCCTAATGTTCCAAGACTTATTGAAAATCAATGTTAATAGTCCAGCAAGGTCGTCATCCAGCTCTTTTAAAATTCTTGGGTGCAAGTTATCTACACCTGCTGATTTAAAAATGTCTAACTTTAGTAACTGCTATTTAACATTCTCCTGAGGTACTAGAGATTCTTGTCTCTCTGGACATGTATAAACTTTCAAACAGTTGCAACTTTAAAGTCAGTGGAAGCGGCATGAGTAAATCTCCCTTGCAGCACTTAGACAATGTATTTGATCTTTTGATTTTTAAGTTCTTTTGATTTCTTGACATTAATATTTAGCACTTGCATGTTCAAAGTACTTTACAAACATTGGATTCTCTCCTGCAGTCCTTCTGTAATAAACTGGCCTAGCTCCTAGTAACTGGTCCTAATCAAGGATGAGCCTGCTACTTATTTACTGCTTAAAGGAGTTACTATTTTGTCACAAGTAGAGGTACTTGTGCTTTTGGTGCTGAAGGTCTGGAATTTGATCTCTGTGGCCAGAAGTGTGATGTCTGTGTGTTTATATGGCCACTGTTTCTTTACCGTGTTCATGCCAAATCAAAGGGAATTTCTTTGAATAAGGACAGCAGAATTGGGCTTATTAACTAACCCTTAGCAGTGCTCTGATGAAGGTAAGTGGGGTTAATACAACTTTAGAGATGGGGGAGGAGAGAAGAAACAGACACCGAGCCATAAGGGCATGTCTATGCAGCATTTTTGTAGCGAGCCTCCCAGCCCAGGTCAACAGACTTGGGTTAGTGGGGCTCATGCTAGTACTAAGGGAGAAGTGTGGGCTTCAGTGTCGGAGCTGCAGCCCGAGCCACAACATAAAAGCTCTGTCTATTCGGCTATTCTTAGAGCTCTACCATGAGGCCTGCTAACCCAACTCCATCGACCTGGGCTGGGAGGCTTGCTCCAAAATGCTGTGCAGACCTACTCTAGGTGACGACCACGACCAAGGAATGAGTCTGCAGCAGTACAGACCAAGAGCCCTGATGCAGAACTGTCATAATGTCACTTGATTCATGTAAATCTTGGTCAATAGCAGTGATGAAAGAGGAAGGAAAAATAGAATTTCTTTCTCTATCAGTACTAAAAATCGAAGATACTCCATCAATAGTGCACTGGCAGTTTGGTCTTCTGCCTTGCATTTAGAAGAGACAGAAGAATAAAACCATATCAAAAGAAAATCCCACTAAGCCAAAACTCTAAAAAGAAAGTTAGCCAAAAGCGGCGGGAGGGGAGAGGGAAACTGAACAACCTCCCCACCTCAAACCAAAACATTCATTTTAATTTAAAACTCAGGATACTAAAAATTGTTAGAAAAATCAGATTCATGATTTTATCTAGAAAGATTCTCTTCTGTGTCAGAAAGTTGGGAATCTGCCAACTTCTGTACTAGCCTAATGTTAATCCAGATCTTCCACTTTAATTCACTATTTAGCAAGGAAAAATAGAACTCCTAGTACAGAAATATTTTAAAAACTATTGTGCATGTGTATAAATAAAAAACAAATGAACGTTTATACTAGAATTGGCTGGAGGTTGACAATTCTGTTTCACAGCAACTTTCAGGGTTTTGAAATTTTTTGTTGGTCCAATGAGGAACAAAAACAAAACCTTTCAGGCATCTTTTACAAAAGATGGAGTTGTCAGGGGAGGGATGTGTATGTATTTATGTCAGTGTCACACTCCATAGAGCAGTGGTTAGGGTTTAAGGCCTTGCCCTACCTGGTAGAGAGCAGAATTGTTTAATCTCACATCACTCCAAATCAGGCAGAGCAGGGACTTGAACCTTGGTCTCCTACATCCCAGGCCAGTGTCCTAATCATCCACCTATAGAATCTCACTCTGTCAGGAAGGAGAGAAAGAAGTTTTGTGGAAACAGATTTCTCACTGGATCTCAAAATGGATTTTCTGTTACTGCCAGCAGAGTATTCAGTTTAGTAGACTATATTATTCTAATACTTCTTGGAAACTACTTATCAAATATGTTCCCTCTAAACCTGCTTAAATCCCCTCCTCAAAACCTGTACACTTCTAAACTGAGTATTTTCTGCTGCTGAGTCTGGTCATAGGAATCACTTTCCAACTACAGCACTAAGTTTTATTACATGTAAAATAATGGCACTGCAAAAAGTAGCAAGTCAAATATCAGTATACAATGACATAATCTATTGTCCTCTTTTGTTAGGGCTGCAACCCAACAAAGCCATTAAATGCATGCTTAACTTCAAGCATTCGTGTAGTCTCATTGACTGCAATGGGACAACTCGTGCTTAAAGTTAAGCACATGCATAAATAGTTAACTAGATTAGGGACCAAATTAGTTGTCTAATTTATGTGGGGGCTCCTAGCCGTGGATCAGGGCCCTGTAGTGCAAGGTGTTGAACAAAAAAGATGGTCCCTGCCTCAGAGTTCACAATCTAAGTATAAGACAAGAGACTACAGGTAGTTCCAACAGACAAGGACAGCACTGGTCTGGATGGTCGGAGCACAGCAGCTGCCCAACCGCTGTTAAGTTTTTGGTAGGTGTGACAGCAGAGGAAGTGGGAGGCTGGTTCAGCTGCTACATCTGTTTAGTCCTTGGCCCTTCCACTAAGCCTCAACAATTAAAGCCTAATCAGATGGAGATTTGTGTGATGTAGACAGGTGGCCAATAGGAACTGGATTGATTAATTTAATAGACAACTCATTTTGCCAGGGCCAAACAGCATAGTTGGCAATAACTCACAAATAGGTCTGCTCTGACTATGCTCAGGTCTGGTGGCTGGTCCCTTGGGGACTTTTGCCAAATGGGCCAAGAAAAGTGTAACTAGCTCCCGGATGTCCTTCCATCCCCATCTTCACAGAGTGAGAACTTGGAACAACTGAGAATCTTGTCCTTCATTCTTACTTTGTTTTTTTATGTTAAAGTTTTGTGGAACTATGCAAGCGTTACACAACTGATAATGAACAGCAGCAACAATACTAAGAAAAACTGATATCCCTCTTACAGTTAAATGTTTCATGCTTCATGACTTGCCAAAGCTAGAAAACTTTGGTCCACCAATGCAAGTTCTTTTCGGCCCGGTACAAATTTTCATAGCACTGGTTCTGGACCAGGGATCCCTGTGGTCCCTCACAACCTGGGATATATTTAATCTGTTCACATTTGACTCCCATTGCCAGTTTGCTAAACCATCTGACATTCACACTTATCTTCTCAAGAAGCTTAAAGATAAGCTTCCTTGGTGTAGCTTTCTGATATTTACATTCATGAACGTTAAATGGCTCAGACTTATCCTAAAGTTATGTCTGCTCTTCTTTGTTAGACACCAAGACTAATCGTATGCGATAATGACCCCGAACTGAAACTCTGGCTTTGGCAGCTGCTTGTCTTCTAAACAAACAAATTGAGATTAAATACTAGAACTAAAACTATTCACAAAGGGTGCAGGGAAAAATATATACATCAAGGAAAGCAAAAGGATCGAAACTTGACCACTTCTGATTTTATTTGACCAATGGTTAACCAGTCAATTGGCCAGTTATTTTTGGACCAGTCAAAACCCTAAATCTAGTTCATAAACTCTCAGGCAAGGACCATGTCTCTGTTTTCCATGTCTATAAGGTAAAATGCACACATATGGCATTATATGAATAGTAGAATGGGCCTGAGGCACATTGGATCTAAACTTCCTCTACGTTCAATGCTGCTAAGGCCCATCTCTAATAACAGCACCCCCAAAAGTGAGTGCAGCAAAAGACTTTTTGGAAACTTGTTAGATTTTGAAAATAAACCATTTTAAAATGTCTTTTTTTTTGTTTGTTTGTTTTTGTTTCTTTTAAGTTCAAATCCTGATCTTGGGCCCAAGCAAAGCCTGGGGTCTTATCCCATTCCCTGTTCATACGTACCAACCTTTTAAACAGCGTGTGCACAAGGCCATGCAGTTTGCTATCTTGACTGGAATATCTGGGTTCTGGTAGTCCGGAATTAGGCTCATCGTTTGAGCTGCATGGGGAAGTTTGCACAGCAGCTGCTCATGCTACACATGGCTTGATCTAGTGCTCAGATGCCTCGCTTCCGTGAGCACTAAATCCGCTTGCAAATGTTTTCAGAACAAAGGCCATGTTACAAGAGCCCAGGTTTTATGGGGCACATGAGGGACTGTAGAGGCTGTATGTTAACGACAGAAGGCAGCAGGCACAGACGTTCATTCCAGCAGATGTCAGGCTTCTACCAGCAGCACGCCAATGTCCTTGTTCTACTGGTCCAGCAGGGAGACTGACAGAGAGAGATGAAGCAAAGATGCTGCTCTTTCCTAGAATAATTCAGAGTGATCCAGTTACAGGCTACCCTCACTCCCAGGGCGGAAGCACCAAGCACTGGCTTCTAAAGCAAAAGTGATGATGCTTTAGGACTTGGCTATGATTGGAAATTCACTGAAACAGCTACTCCAGAATAGTTATCTTGAAATAAGCCCCCATGTGTGGACACTCTTATACCAAAATAAGAATGTCCACATAAGAAGATATTCCAGGATAGCTATTTTGGTAAACTTCCCAGCAGGGGTGTTGCCAGCCTCTTCCTGGGGGGGGGGGGGGGGGGGGGGGGGGGGGGGGGGGGGGGNNCTGAAGTGGGCTGGACTGAAAACTGGGGGAGGGGCTGCGCTATACACCTTGTGGGCATACATGGGAGCACCGAGGCTTCCCTGTCCCCACACTAGGCCTGGGGAGAGCATAAGGGCTCTGGCCCCTCGCTGCCTTCACCCCAGAGCCACCCTGGGCTCCGGACCTGGGGCTTGAGGTCAGCCCCGCACACTTCACGTTGCCCGCCGCCCTGAGGTACAGCTCGGCTCAGTTCCTGGCAGCCCTCGGACAGACATGGCGGTGGGACCGGACCCCTCACAATGTCCGATGGCCCCTGCCTGCCCTGCTCGCAGCAGCAGCATCCCATGTGCTGCTTCATCATGTGCCAGTCTCCTCTTTGCAGGGTGCCTGCCCATCTGGGATTCATCCCCTCACCCACACTCCCTCTGTTTGGGGCTCTCCACCCCCCATTCCCTTAACCATGCCTCCCTCCCCCATCGGTGATCCCTGCTCCCCTATGCATCCTCCCCTCCCCTCACTGCAAGTCCCACTCCCCTATGCATCCTCCCCTCCCCTCACTGCAAGTCCCACTCCCCTATGGATCCTCCCCTTCTGTGATCCCTTCCTGTGTGCATGCTCCCTCCTTCCCCCTCTGTGATCCCCCTCCCCTATGCATGTTCTCCTTCTCTGTTCTGTGACCCCCTCTCCTAACCAAGCCCCGCTTCTTCCCTCTGTGATCCCCCCCTCCCTTATACATGCTCCTCCCTGTCTCTCTCCCTGCATGCTCCCTCCCCTCCCATTTGTTATTTCCAGGCCCCCACCCATTCCTTGTGCTCAGTATGTCTCCCTTACTTCTCCGCTGCTGCTGCTGGCAGTGGCGCTGCCTTCAGAGCATTGCACCTGCTTCCCAGTGTAGACAGGCTCTCCAAAGGGTGGGGGGAAGGATGTGTATAAATGTATGTATGTGTGTGTAAAGTAGCATAAATGAAGGCTGTAAATTTCACCTCTGTAATCCAGGGTAAATTTTCAGCATTATAAATAGGGCTCTAAAATAATAATATAAATAAATAATATATGGAGATATACCTATCTCATAGAACTGGAAGGGACCCCGAAAGGTCATCAAGTCCAGCCCCTTGCCTTCACTAGGCAGGACCAAGTACTGATTTTTGCCCCAGATCCCTAAGTGGCCCCCTCAAGGATTGAACTCACAACCCTGGGTTTAACAGGCCAGTGCTCAAACCACTGAGCTATCCCTCTACCAAATTCAGGGTCCATTTTGGTCAATTTCATGGTTATAGGTATTTTAAAATTGTATTTTTCATGATTTCAGTTTCAGCTATTTAAATCTGAAATTTCATGGTGTTGTAATTGTAGAGATCCTGATCCAAAAAGGAGTTGTGTGTGTGTGTGTGTGTGTGGGGGGGGGGGTGTCACAAGGTTATTGTAGGGGAGGGGTTGCGGTACTGTTACCCTTAGTTCCGCACTGCTGCTGACGGCGCTGCCTTCAGAGCTGGGCAGCTGGAGAGCAGTGGCTACTGGCAGGTGCCCAGCTCTGAAGGCAGAGCCGCTGCCAGCAGCAGCATAGAAGTAAGGATGGCATGGTATGGTATTGCCACCCTTACTTTTGCGCTGCTGCCTGCAGAGCTGGGCACCCAGCCAACAGCCGCCACTCTCCAGCTGCCCAGCTCTGAAGGCAGCACAGAAGTAAGGGTGGCAATACTGTGACCCCCTAAAATAACCTTGCAACTCCCTGCAACTCTCTTTTGGGTCAGGACCCCCAATTTGAGAAATGCTGGTCTCCCCTGTGAAATCTGTATAGTATAGGGTAAAAGCACACACAAGACCAGATTTCACAGTCCGAGATGCGTTTTTCATGGATGTGAATTTGGTAGGTATAAAGCTAATACTACTGCTGTTTTATGTAGAAAAATATCTTCTCCCCCCCCCCCCCCCCTGGAAAATTTTGATAAAAATGGGAGGAAAAATGTTTTAGTGAAAACATTCAGTGGAAAACTCTTAATCAGAAATGAAAACGTTTTTCAGCTGTAAACTGTTGAAAACCAAAAATATTTTAGCTAAGAAAACTTCAGTTTTGGGTTTTCAGTATTCCATCAAATATGTTCTAGGAAACATAATTCCTTGAAAATTTTCCATTTAGTTGAAAAAACTACTTTGTATTTTCCCCGCCACACCTCTCCAAAAAACCCAAAACAAATAAAACCTGTCAGAAAACTTTTGACCAGCGCTGCCATTTACCCCCTCACTCTTCTGCCTTCCACCTTGCCCCATTTGTTTATTTCATACAGCTCTTCTGTCTTGTCATGACCGAGATGTGACCCTAACAGCATCCCAATGCAAGAGGGCAAGGGGTTTACTGGTATTTGGTAGTGAGTTTCTGCTGGCCTGACCAGTGTACCCCAATTCATTAATGTCCTAAATTGTATCTGATAGGTGTGACGTAAGGTATCATTGAAAAACAAATAACGTGCTGATCATTAATAGTCTTTCGTGAGGTAGGTACAAGTAAATGCCCAAGAGACCATACAAATAATGAAGGAAATGCAGAACTAAAATATGTTTACCAGACAAGTCTGGGGACTGGGTAAACTGGTTTCTCCCAGACAAAGGACAAGCCAGCATCTCCAGCCAGGTGTCATCAGTCAATTAGTATCACATCAGGAGGCCATTCATTTGCATCGGAGAGGGCAGGAACAGATCAATATACATTTTAGCAAATATCATCGGGAAAGAAACTAGCATGGAACTTCCTTTATCACCAGATCCCATGTCTCCTTCCTCACGGCTTGAATGAATTTTATTTTGGGGAGTAACTGTCAGAAGAATCCATTTAAAAGTTTCACTGTCTTCGGGGAGAGATCTTGACTGGGTGGGGGAGTCAGCCATCTTGCTCTTTGGGTGTGCGGTTAGAATCTTACTTTGAATCAAGGCTGTAGTTTTGTTAAGTCTTAGTCTCTAGAAAGCATTTTTCACCTTTATTTGCTTGTAACTATTTCTAACTGTATTCTTTATACTTGAACTCAGTTAAAATCCTACCTCCTTTTGTTAATAAACTTGTTTTACTTTTAATCTAAACCAACCCAGTGCTGTGTTTGAATTAAAGTGATACGCTGTGAATTTCCTCTCCTTAGAGGAACGAACGAACCTTATTATACAGGAGAGGGCTGGACGTTACAGAGCATGTGGTTTTGGAAAATCTTGGGACTGGGAGTGTTGGAGTCACTAGGCTAATAGATACCAGCGTGTGGCTGGGGTGTAACAAGCAGATGGCTGGAATCAGAGTGCTGAGCCAGAATTGCTTAATACACAGATGCTTAGTGCGTGCTTGTCTGCTGGGTGTTGCTGTCCAGGCTGTGAGCCACAGCAGCAGAGCATTTAAGGCACCTAGGGTGACGGCAGGCTGTGACACAACCACTCACTGGTTTGGATTGCACCCCAGAACATGACACAAGACTGTAAGCAATATGGGACAAAGACTGTATTTTTACTACGTTTGGAGAGCATCTAGCAAATGGAGTTCTGATCCCTGATGCAAGTCTTCTACGTGCTACTGCAATATCAATAGTATGGGAGGCCTGAACTCCTGGAGAGCATCGCCTTTAAATATGATGCTATTAAAACTGCATATATCTTTTGTAACTGAGATTAAATTTCACTTCCGTCTTGAGTGTACAGCCTTCATCCAACCCTGGTTAACTGTCTCTTGGAGAGGAAAAACTTTAAATCAATTTCAGTGTATTAGAGTCAAAGATTCTTGGGTTTAATTATGTTTTTCAATCTTGGTGAATCTCATCTTGAATGTCAACACTTTTACTCCTTGACCCTATTAGACCTTTCTGAAGCTATTTGATTGTTTGTTTTTTTCTGTTCATTCCCACAGATTGATCATTTTGGATTTGATCAAGATCTTACATTCCAACAGCGGTACCTAGTAGCAGATCAGCATTGGAGAAAAGACAATGGATCGATTCTCTTCTACACTGGCAATGAAGGCGATATCACTTGGTTTTGCAATAATACGGTGTGTATAAAATAGATTTTTGTTCTCTAATATTCCTCTTTTACAGTGTGGCGTATTAGTGGGAGACAGCATCAGAATACATATTTTAAAATCCAAGTCTGCAGTGATTTTGATTAAAATAATAGTGTTTCTTGAGGAACAGTGAGCTAAAAGAATAAACAAAATAAAGGAGTTTAGGGCCTGATTCAAAGCCCATTGAGGTAAATGCAAATACTTCCATTGATTTCAAAGGGTTGTCAATCAGGTCCTGAGAGGAAGGATGATATTGTGGTTGAGACACTGGACTGGTTATCAGGAGATTTTGGTAAGTCACCTCACATCATGTTGCTTTAGATTCCCCATTTGTAAAATGGAGTTTATAATACACCACTGCCCTGCAGGGGAGTTGAGTCTAGATTCATTATTCTTTTTGAGGTGGTCTGATAGTAAGTTGATGATCACCATAGGAAAGTCTATTATACGTAATATTAGTAACTGAACATCCGTGCGTCACACAGACGTGGTAGTTGGGCCAAGTAATCCTCCATCAGTGCACTCCATACAAGCAATGAAATTGTTGCATGTAAATTAGCTTTAGAATTAGGCTGGTGATTGTGATATCAGAGGTAACTCAACCAATGTCTAGGACTGTCACCATGGCATAGATACATGCCTTGCTGCCGCATGGGTATAATTCCTCAAGTCAAAATGACTGAGAACTTAACAAATGGGATGGTAACAGGTTTCAGATCCCAGTGGTGATAGAACCTGGAGATGTTCTGAACAAAAAGAGCTTTCAACCATGCTTGTAGCTATTTCCATCACTTCACACTGACTCAACAGATAATCTAGACTTCAGACCATCACACCTCAGAGTAACGTTCTTGGAATCTTCTTATATAGATTATACACAGGGCTTCTGTTTTTCAGGGTTTATTTTTAGCAATTTTTGAGTTTTACATAGATATCCAAAAATCGGGTGGGGTGGGGGGTTGGGGACCTTCTCTTTGTATATACTGCAATATATACGTTACTCATTACAGTAGTCCCTGCTTTAGCATGCAGCAGCAGGGACTACACAGACCAATTAATGCACAACATGTGACTGTGCTTTAGAAATCACACCCCCATAGTATGCATTACTGCTCCATGTAGACAAGCCCCTAGATACAAGTAACCAGTTCCAATGTTGTTCTAGTGTTTCCTGGATGAACACTGATTTCAGGGGGTTATTTATGTCAGGGATGTCTTATTGGTTTTTATCAGTTAAAACCGAAATCAGAAGCCCTATTTATATAGTGTTTGCCGCAAAATGACGTTCATGTCACCTGTAACTTAATCAGAATCCTGAGATGTGTATATTTTTATTCATAGATTTCCCATGAGCCACGTCCCTTTTGCTACAGCAGTTATGGCAGCATTGCCTGAACTGACTCTGGCACAATATTGGTGTATAGCACTTTCCCTCACCTGATATGTTTCTCTTTTTGTGTACCCACTTGCCCCATGCAGAATTTTGGCCCTGTGAATATTTTCAGTGATTTACTAAGCCTCCATTACATTCTGTACCTGTCTAGTTCTCTTTACTTTTACTATTCTTTGGCTACGTCTACACTACCCGCCCGGATCGGCGGGTAGAAATCGATATAGCGGGGATNATTCTGTACCTGTCTAGTTCTCTTTACTTTTACTATCCTTTGGCTACGTCTACACTACCCGCCCGGATCGGCGGGTAGAAATCGATATAGCGGGGATCGGTGTATCGCGTCTCGTCTGGACGTGATACATCGATCCCCGAACGCGCTCACATCGACTCCGTAACTCCAGCAGGGCGAGCGGAGTTACCGGAGTCGACGGGGGAGCCGCGGACGTCGATCCCACGCTGCGAGGACGCGAGGTAAGTGCGGGTAATTCGAAATAGGATACTTCGACTTCAGCTACGCTATTCTTGTAGCTGAAGTCGCGTATCTTATTTCGATCCCCGCCCCTAGTGTGGACCAGCCCTTAGACAATAGTTGAGTGACTAGTAACTGTGTCAGTGGCATCTTCCCTATTGAAGAGTATGAGTTTAATGGGTATATTTAAATGAAAGTACATAATAATTCAGTGTCTGCTCATTGTTTTAAATATCCCTTTTCCTCCCAGGGTTTTATGTGGGATGTGGCAGAAGAGCTTAATGCCATGTTAATATTTGCTGAACACAGATACTACGGAGAATCCTTGCCCTTCGGAAATAAGTCTTACAGCGTAAGTGCCTTTTCCCACTCTGATCACCCACTGGTTTCAAGGCTGTTGAGAAGAATTGGCTGCTTCCTTTCTCCTTCAAATTCTTCTATGCTAGTATAAATCCTGCTGGCTTGACTCATGTGAGTAACCCTGTTGACTACATAGTAACTACTTGCATGAGTAAGGTGAGCAGGATTTGGCTCCATGTTTACTAGTATGTGTGGCAGGAGAGTCACATTTTCTATAACTGTTGATTCTATACAGTAGCTTTCAAAAGCCTCTAGGGATTTCTAGAATTACAAGCTACACTTGCAGAGATCAATTCACCTGTTGCCCAAATGTAGCCACCTCTGGTGTGATCCTCAGCAGCTCACAAATTGCAAATGGAAAAACAAAGATTGGTGTTTGAAAATCTGTCCCATACTATATAATATGTTCTTGTTTCAGGATTCCAAACACCTGAATTACCTGACGTCGGAACAAGCTCTGGCAGACTTTGCGATACTAATTCAGCACCTAAAGGAGACAATTCCAGGAGCCCTACATGCCCCTGTGATTGCCATAGGGGGTTCCTATGGAGGGATGCTTGCAGCCTGGTTTAGAATGAAGTACCCTCATGTGGTGGTTGGGTAAGTGCAGTTGCTGTGCTTAAACACAGATCAGTAATGGCACATAAAAAATGACCTGAGAATAGAGGGATTTGTTAGGAAGACCTAATCCTTCTTTGCATTTATAATTTGCATTTATAGCTATGAATAGTGTGGAGGCACTCTTGAAAGCTCAGAGTTAAGATTGTGTTAAATTTTTCATCTAAAACAGGGATTCAACCTCTTACTTTATTCTTCAGCCAATAACAATCTCTTCTGAAATTTACAGAACAGAATCTAGCAGTTGGTAGTAATAGGCACCCTTCTGTCTCGAGAGGCCATGGGTATGCGCCCCTGAGTGGTAAAGAATTTACTCAGGTGGTTTTATGGCAGCTGCGGCTGTGGCTGAAGAGACCCACTCGAGAGAGACAATCTCTGCTGCCTCTCTCACATTTAAAGGCGATGTTTCGACCGTTTGGGCTCTGCCTTCTGTGAGCTCTTTTCTCCTCTGCTAGGCTGGACGGCTTCCTCTCGTAACTCCAGAGACCTTTAAGCTCTTATTTCAAAAGGCTGCGGTCTTGAGTGTGATCTTCCCAGTGATCCACATCCAGGTCCGTTTCTTAGAGTCTCGCTTGCACACATCCTTGAAATGCAAGTTTGGGCGCCCTTTGGGTCTTTTTCCAGATGCCAATTCACCGTAGAGGATGTCCTTTGGGATGCACCCATCATTCATTTGGCACATGTGCCCAAGCCAGTGGAGGTGTCTCTGTTTGAGGGAGTGTTTGCATGCTGGCTGGTCCATTTGAGCACCTCAGTGTTGGTGACTCTGTCCCTCCAGAAGATTCCAAAGATTCGAGGAAGATTCCAAAGATTCCTATGAAAGCTGGCAGCTAGTGTTGACTTTTTTCTGAGGATTTTCAAGTAAATCTGTTAATTAAGTGATAATTACTTTAAAATGATCCCTTATAAGAAAATTGACTTTTTGTGTCTCCTGATTTTTTTTCAGGCTCCATTGTCCTTAAAAGTTGCAGATGGCAGATAAGATTTTGTCTGTCTCTGGGGCGAGGTAACTTTTTAAAAATTTATTACCAAAAAGAAAAAAGTGATTGGGATTTTTGGCATAACCCAAAACTCTTACTCAATGAATATCTGACCAGTAGCAATATGTTTTACACTGGCTATTTTTGTTCCATGACGCAGCAAATGTAGTTGAGCGTGGGACTCCCCTCACCCCTGAAGGCTTAAAGGGCAGGCAAGCTTTCCCTCGGCTGGCTAGGGAAGAACTTCATATGGGACAGGGCCAAGTTCGGGACACTTCACTTGGCTGCCCTCTTTTTTTCTGAAGGTCAGGTAGGGAGAAGAGCAAAGAGTCGCATTGGACTGAAAACTCAACACCTCTGTTTATATTCCTCTTCTCATCATGAGGAAAGAGAGAGGCTCCAGGATAAACTATAGTGTTGGAGGGTAAGGGTTTCCCACAATGCCATTGTGAACATAAGCTCTCTTCTTGGTGTCTAGAAGTAAGAGAAGCTCCTCTATATGCCCTCCAAATTCCTGAGCCAACCTTACCACCCTCCAGGAAACATGCAAGGGAGTTAGTAGAGTTGTTTGTAACTTACGTGGTCTTTGCCTCAGCAAGCAGACTGCCAGCTGTCCCAAGAGTTGACTACTGGATGCTCTCTTTCCTTGGACAGCTTCACAGTTCATCATGGGAAGGTTCTTTTGATGACTTTGCTTTGCAGCGTCTCCTGCCACAGAGCCAGCATCCATAGCCTTCTGTGGCTTTTATGACCTAGGCAACCACTGCTATTTTGTATTGTATCAGACCCTATATAGGATTACTGTATAGCTGTTGGGAAAGGATTGTCTTGTGGTTATGGCACTGGCCTGTGACTTGGGAGCTCTGGGTTCAGTTCCTAGTTCCACAGTAGACTTTACATGTGACCTTGGGCAAGTCACTTAGCCTCTCTGTGCCCCAGAGTCCAATCTGTAAAATAAGGATAATAATTCTGCCACCCTTTGTCTGCCTTGTTTATTTAGATGGTAAGGTCTCTGGGGCACAGACTGTCTCTTTAGAGTGTGTGTGTGTATGTGTGTGTACAGTGCCTAGTACACTGGGCCTGATCTCAGTTGGGGTCTCTAGACACTACTGTACAAATAAGTATAAACGTGGACTAAGAGCCTGCAAAATTTTTAAAAATGTTTGAACTAGCATCTTATTCATAGATTCATAGATTCTAGGACTGGAAGGGACCTCGAGAGGTCATCGAGTCCAGTCCCCTGCCCTCATGGCAGGACCAAATACTGTCTAGACCATCCCTGATAGACATTTATCTACCCTACTCTTAAATATCTCCAGAGATGGAGATTCCACAACCTCCCTAGGCAATTTATTCCAGTGTTTAACCACCCTGACAGTTAGGAACTTTTTCCTAATGTCCAACCTAAACCTCCCTTGCTGCAGTTTAAGCTAATTGCTTCTTTTTCTATCCTTTGAGGCTAAGATGAACAAGTTTTCTCCCTCCTCCTTATGACACCCTTTTAGATACCTGAAACCTGCTATCATGTCCCCTCTCGGTCTTGTCTTTTCCAAACTAAACAAACCCAATTCTTTCAGCCTTCCTTCATGGGTCATGTTCTCTAGACCTTTAATCATTCTTGTTGCTCTTCTTTGGACCCTCTCCAATTTCTCCACATCTTTCTTGAAATGCGGTGCCCAGAACTGGACACAATACTCCAGTTGAGGCCTAACCAGAGCAGAGTAGAGCGGAAGAATGTCTTCTCGTGTCTTGCTCACAACACACCTGTTAATGCATCTCAGAATGTTTGCTTTTTTTGCACCAGCATCACACTGTTGACTCATATTTAGCTTGTGGTCCACTATAACCCCTAGATCCCTTTCTGCCGTACTTCTTCCTAGACAGTCTCTTCCCATTCTGTATGTGTGAAACTGATTGTTCCTTCCGAAGTGGAGCACTTTGCATTTGTCTTTATTAAACTTCATCCTGTTTACCTCAGACCATTTCTCCAATTTGTCCAGATCATTTTGAATTATGACCCTATCTTCCAAAGCAGTTGCAATCCCTCCTAGTTTGGTATCATCTGCAAACTTAATAAGCGTACTTTCTATGCCAATATCTAAATCGTTGATGAAGATATTGAACAGAGCCGGTCCCAAAACAGATCCCTGCGGAACCCCACTTGTTATACCTTTCCAGCAGGATTGGGAACCATTAATAACTACTCTCTGAGTATGGTTATCCAGCCAGTTATGCACCCACCTTATAGTAGCCCCATCTAAGTTGTATTTGCCTAGTTTATTGATAAGAATATCATGCGAGACCGTACCAAATGCCTTACTAAAGTCTAGGTATACCACATCCACCGCTTCTCCCTTATTCACAAGACTCATTATCCTATCAAAGAAAGCTATCAGATTGGTTTGACATGATTTGTTCTTTACAAATCCATGCTGACTATTCCCTATCACCTTACCACCTTCCAAGTGTTTGCAAATGATTTCCTTAATTACTTGCTCCATTATCTTCCCTGGCACAGAAGTTAAACTAACTGGTCTGTAGTTTCCTGGGCACTATATTTGCCCTTTTCCAGTCTTCTGGAATCTCTCCTGTCTCCCATGATTTTCCAGAGATAATCTGACATGGCTAAAACTTCCACTTGCTTTGCACTCCATCTTGTGGAATATTTTTGCAAATGTACGTATTGTTCATGTAATTCTCAGTCAAAAATGTCACAGACGAATTATAAGCACCTATTTTTAGAAGCTTTTAATTAGAAGGCAGCAGCTGTGAGGAAAGTGTTGCCATGAGGACAGAGATTCATTTTTTTAGAGGTGCTAGATGCACATGTTTCACCAAACAATCTTGTCTTTCTGTCTCCATCTACAGAGCTCTTGCAGCCTCTGCCCCAATCTGGCAGTTTGAGGATTTGGTACCCTGTGGCACTTTCTACAGTATAGTGACAAATGATTTCAAAAAGAGCGGGCAGTGCTGCTCAGAGAGCATCCTGAATTCCTGGGGGGCCATTAACCGCGTCTCCTCCACAGGTAGGAAGTTGGCAAGACCTTTCAGGAATCATGTTTTTCGAAGGATCACAAAGTTCAAGCAATTTGCCTAAAGAGAATCATTGTAAATTTGAAATTGCACAAAGTGTGAGTGATTGTCTCATGTGTATCATTAATTTTTTTTAACATAGCCTTCATCAGCTGATATGGATTAGCTTTTACATTCAAAAAATGAACTTTTTAAATGAGACTATTTGGAGTTGACTTTGAAGGTGGAATCAGACACAGGTAGACGATGCTATCATACCACATAGAAACAGGAGACATTTGTTAAAGTAAACAACTACAGACCAAAAAAAACAAAAACAAAACAAAACAGATTTCCACGCTGCTTGAGTTCTAGTAGATTTCCACGCTGCTTTGTCTTCCTTGTTTTCCAGGGCCACACCTTGCAATGGCCTAACATAGTCCATGACACATCTGGATGCTCAGTACTGTAGCTAGCTTTTCAAAGTAAATAACTAGGTTGTTTAAAATGACTAAAAAATAGCAGACCTTAGTCTAGATCTAGAGAGTTATGCCATTTCCTCTATCTGGAATGGGTAAAAGAAAAGAGGTTAGCTACCACTGAAATGCTATTTCTGAAGTCTGCTGGTATCAACCTTTCAAAAGGGGAAAGTAACTTAAAAATAGACCTTGCTGATGGCATAGCATATGGTTTGTACAAGTTTTATAGAGTGGTTTAAAATCCAGGTCCAAACCTCCCTGACCACTGGGAAAACTTCAGATCTGGAGTTGGCTCCAGATCATAACTTAAGGGATCGCTATCACGTTCCAGCCCAGTGCAAACTAGGAAGGAAGGCAACATCCTTAATTTCATGAGAAAAGGTGAAGGGAAGAGGATGGGAGAGCAGACCTTAAAGGTCGTCTGTTTGTTTTTGTTTTTAACCTAGCTTAAAAATAAACAGGAAAGGAGGAAGGGAAAATCTTAATTGGCCATTGCACTATTTATCATTTAGCACTAGAGCGGAGAGATCAGATGGGATTGCAGCCTACCTAGAGCACAGGGATTTTAAAATTTATTTTCCTGTTCTCGTTCAGGACCCCACTAGAGAAGCCAGTATTCTAAATTAGTCTGTAAAAATGGGAAACTGAGTCCGAGGCATTCTTAACCAGTCAAAACAAGGGGAGAGTCCTGTGAGTTATCTAGTGACAGCTCTCGTACGTTCAGCCGGTACGTTTGATGTTTCCTTTCAGAAAAGAAAGGCTTGCTCTGTGGTATTCACTATGTTAATATGTCAGACACCATGTTCTCCAAACACCAGCCAGATTTACATTAACCTAATGTGCTTGATATGCACTATCCACATACCTCCAAGTAATCCATTCACTGAAATACTTGCTGGACCAGATTCTGCTCTCAGGAATGCTTGTGTACACGTGAAGAAACTTCAGTGGCTTAATTACACTGAGGGAAGGGAAAAGGGTAAGAGAGAAGCTGCACTAACAGGAGCATGTTTCGGGTCCTCACTATCCATAGCCTTTATGATGTATGACTGACTCCAGGGACATTAACCACTAATTTGTATGTCTTCTTGCTTAGATGAAGGTTTGAAGTGGCTTTCCAGCGCATTTCACTTATGCAGCCCATTAAAAAGCAAGCAAGATGCCGCTGTGTTGAAAGCTTGGCTAAGTGAAACATGGGTAAATTTGGCAATGGTGAACTATCCGTATAAAGCTGATTTCTTACAGCCCCTGCCAGCTTGGCCCATTCAGGTAAATGAGCATCTACATCTTCTATAACTGATTCAGCTTTAGGCTGGGACACGCTGATTTACTGCAAATTGCTGCTTTTAAAAAGTAAAGAAAACCCACATGATCTAGGACAGGGGTGGGCAAACTATGGCCCGCAGGCCGAATCCGGCCCGCCAGCCATTTTATTCCAGCCCTTGAGCTCCAGCTGGGGAGCAGGGTCAGGGGCCGCTCCACGCAGCTCCCGGAAGCAGCGGCATGGCCCCCACTCTGGCTCCTATGTGTGTAGGGGCAGCCAGTGGCCTCCGCTCTGCACGCTGTCCCCGTCCCTGCAGCTCCCATTGGCTGGGAACCACAGCCAATGGGAGCTGCAGTAATGGTGCCTGCGGACGGGGCAGCGTGCAGAGCCGCTTGAGGTAAGTGCCGCTGGGAGCTTGCACCCCAGAGCCTCTCCCCACGCCCCAACCCCCTGCCCCAGCCTTGATCCCCCTCCGAATCCCTTGATCCCAGTCCAGAGCACCCTCCTGCACCCCAAACCCCTCATCCCCAGTCCCACTCCAGAGCCTGCACTCCCAACTGGAGCCTGCACGCTCCAGCCCGGAGCCCCCACCTGCACTCTGAACTCCTCATTTCTGACCCATCCTGGAGCCCGCATCCCCAACCAGAGCCCTCCCCCCTCCCCAACCCCAATTTTGTGAGCATTCATGGCCCGCCATACAATTTCTATTCCCAAATGTGGCCCTCGGGCCAAAAAGTTTGCCCATTCCTGATCTAGGAGCTAATCTTGCAACTGGAACACCCTCAATTCTGATTGAGTGAGAGTGGAGGGTGCTCTACACCTTTCAAGATTGGGTCCAATACATTGAATTTCGTTTGGATTACAACTTTTTCATTCCAGTAAAGCAACACAGAAGATGGCTTCACTGGCCTGGTGAAATAATGGGTTGGCTCAATGAATATACTCTCTCGAGAGAGAGAGAGCCCTGTCTAAAGGAATGCAATTTTGGGTGCAACAAGGTTACACATATAACAGGTTTCTGCTATATTTTCTCCTCCTGTCCTATAATAGATTTATAACTGGCTTTTGTTTGGCAGTGCTGTCCTTTTCTTTTGACATCAGGAAAGGGAATTTTAAAATCAGCTCCTTGTTCCACTTTGCTCTCCTTAGACCTTATCACAAACCTCAGCGTGCTCTGCTTTGCCAAGTGATCATGTAAAAATGGCTCTTTCTGGCTCATCAGATCTGCTGCCTGTGTGTATTGGAGTCGCATCTGCTTGATTTTAGTGTCAAAAATATGTTTAATTCTTTTTTACTCATGTTGGCTCTGTAGAGCCAATCCTCCGCCCCCAAACATTTTTTTTCTCTTTCATCATCTTGTTGGAAAGTCGCTATCGGTCTTTACTTCCCCTCGGCTCTCCTCCTTATACCTTCATCTGCTATGATCTCAGCTGTTGCCTTTCCCTCTTATGGTCTTTCCAAATCCCTCTGGTCTTCAGAGGCCCAAAGTGCTGGAACTAGGCTGTTTTTGCAGCTGTGTTCTGACCTCCTGCCTGCAGCTCTCCACATCCTCTCCCTTATTTGGTAGCCTACTTATTCGGAATGCTCCTTGCCTCTGAGCCACTTCTTCTTGGTCTTGCCTGCCTCTACTCTGTTAACCCCTCAGTGAATTCCTCTGAGTCATTTTGAGCTACTATGAATTACCAATGAAGTACAGTAGGTAAAATTAAAAGAAATAAAGTCAATACCAGTGTTATCCTCCATTAAACCTAAATTCTGAACAGACAAACTGTTGATCTCCTTTAGTCAGCAGACTTGGTTTTATATGCCACATAAGGGATTGATCCTGCTGGAAAAATCTCGCTAATGTGGGTAGTGTGGTTTATTTGAATGGGACTAGTTACACACTCAAGCACTTCTGCTCATACTGAGTAGTCCCTTAGGAATGGTCCCTTGGATTTGAGCATGAGGTACTACTCTGGGTGAGCAAGGAAAGCAGAATCTGGATATGAGTAAGGGATTTGCTGAATTGTGCTTCAATGTGGTTTTCTTGTCATGTCCTCGCTCTGTGTATTGTCATGTTGTGTGCATAGGTGGGCTTGACTTGCTCTGGCTTGTTAACAAAAGCTGTAACATGCATACAAAAATAACCATTGACTTGACTAGTGGAAGGGAAAAGAAAGGAAAACGGGGGAGAATGGAAATTCAGCTGTCCTTTGCTGCTCTCCCATCAGCATAAATACCCTCAGTTCGATTTCAGTCTCTTGTCTGTCTAAATGCAGCTTGAAGGATGCACTTTACTGCCTCACTCCCATCCCTGAATTTGCTGTTCTGTTACTGATAGATGGTGCTCAAAGGTTTGAGTGAGCCACAGTGGCTCAGTAAGATATGAAATAGCAAATCCTTCCTTCTGTTTGTCTTGGCGCTTCTAATGTATGTGGCCTCTCTGGGTGGCTTAAGCTGTTTAGGTACCTTCTATGAAATGTGAGCTCTAATGACAAAACTAATGTGATTAGCTGAGTGAGAGTGAGAAGGGTATTGAGAGCTTAGGGGAAGAAAACTGTTAGAATAGCTGAATGTGTCTGCGTAATCCTTTCTCTAGTGTGGGCGGATGGTGCCCTCTGAGAAGTGATTGGTCTCTCAGCTTCCACCCCGGTGCTTGATCTACAGAAGGAGGGCTGTCTGCAGCTCTTTAGACTCACATCTTTACCTTCTGCAGTGCACCAGGGCACTAGTGAGTGAGCTTTCCACGCCTTTAACTGCTCAGGGGCAGAGCTGGTTAGTGAACTAGTCAGTGCTTCATTTGTAATGAAAGAGCTGCCGGGGCTCAAGCAATACGGTGCTGGGTCTCAAGCAATTTTTTTACATTCATAACGGATGCAACAAGCCCAGAGGTGCCAGGGCTATGAACTGCCAAGCCCAGAGGTGCCAGGGCTCAGCCCTGGCACAAACTAAGCACTGAAACTAGCCAAGGCAGAAAGCTCTCTTACTAATGATGGCAGAAGAGTTGGTGACTTACACGTAGGCCTTGTCTTTACTAGTATGTTCTTGCCTCCTGTTAGCTAACACAAGGTAAAATCCTAGTAGCAAAGCGGGAGTTAGCAGGTTGAGGTCGAGGTTAACTTGTGTTAACACTGCTATGGGGCAGCCTGGAGTTGCCTGTGACCTTCTCACTCGTGTTAAAACTATGAACTGCCTGAGTTCGCAGGTCACAGACAACTCTAGGCTCCCCCATAGCCCCTACTTCAACCTGCTAACTTGTGCTAAAACTGGTAACTAGCTCTTCTTCAGTAGGATTTTACTGTGTATTAGGCGCTCTGTTAGCTAACAGGAGGAAAGAACACACCTTTCCTCCTAGTGAAGGCGTACCCTTACTGAACGTTATTCCCAGCCCAAAGTGAGCTATATCCTGCTGAGCACCAGCACTCCCCTTCAGCTTCAGGGGGAGTTACAGGTACACTCCGCACCCTGCAGGGGGCTGGATTGCACACCTCTGCCCCCTATAAGTCTCTGGGAAGAGGCTAAGGGGAGAGGAAAGTTACACAAATATCCCCTCCCAGAGTTTCTTCCTGATTATCTTTTCATGGGGACAGGGACAGGATTTGCACACTGTCCCCTCCCTCCAACACACACACATTCCCACAGTGAGCTACGGCACCTGCCCCCAAACCGTGTAGACCCCAGAAGGTCTGCAGGTGGCCAGAACTGTTTGCCCAGGCATCCATGTGACTTCACAACTGCTCTAGAGCCCTGGTGCATCTCCCCCAGTCTCTGGCAGGAGCCGCACTAACAGAGATTCCCATGGCCACCCAAATGAGGACTGGGTTGGGGACTGGGGTCTGATGGATGTGCCCTGGCCCTCCCCACACTTACCATTGGGATGCTCAGTCTCTGCCCTTCCTCATGTAGGTCCCAGACTTACTGAGAGCCCTCCACAGAGCAGGAGATAAGAAGGGAGCTGTGCTCAGGAGTCAGCTGCCACGTACCTCTTCTGTTTGGGAAGGGGGAACATCTGTGTGGAGGCAGATCATGGTGTGATGTAGGCCAGGATTTAACCCTGAGCTACAAACCAAACCCAGCGTTGATTTAATTCTCCAGCAGCACAGTGCCTCCTTCCAATATGTTTTCCAGAGCTGAAGAAATAAAAAAACTGCTAGAGTGATTAAAAACAGTATCACTTTAAAAATGAGAAACTTCCCAATTTATGTTCATTTATCATTTATATTACAGTAGCATCTAGAAGCCCCAGCCATGGATTGGAGCCCCATTGTGCTAGATGCAATGAACTTACATTTTTAGGAGACATTTTTCATCCCAAAGGAACTCCAAATTATTTATTAACTTTTCTAACTAATTATAAAGCATAAGCTATTTTTATAAAGCAAGGGAATTGGATGCTGTCAAGGCTGATTCCCCACTCTGGCACTTTGAGTGCAGAAGGCGGGGGCCTGCAAGGACTCTAAAAATTAATACTGGCCACTCCAGGCTTGTATTAAACTCCCAAGGTTACAGCTTTTCTCTGACCTTGGATGGGTAGATGCTGCCACCACCCAAATGCAAAACCCCTTGGAACTCAGGAAGGCGCACTTGGGAATTCCTTCCTTTGGGGTACCTTCAAGCCCTTTCACCCCGCTCCGGGGAAGAGCCAAGAAAGGAAAACAAAGAAATAATCTGTTGTCACCAGCTAACTAAAAACATGGGCACAAACCTCTTCAGACACAAAAATCCAAATCCTGTTAATAAAAAAGGTAAATTTTATTAAAAACTAAAAGAAAGAAAATACATCTGAAACTTAGGCTTTTGCTAAATTAAAAAAAACCACATACAAAAATTAAACATCAAGAATAACCTTTTTGAGGTCCAGCCTAAAGGTTACAAGCAACACAAAAGCATTTGGGGTTAGCACAGAGGAGTCCACAAGCCTTACAGAAATAAAGGAAATAACCCTACTCACGTCTTTCTAAACATTCCTGATCTACTTACATATTTGGGGGTTTTCAAATAAGTAGTTCTAGATATGATCTGATGATTTTCACATCTGGCCTTCAGCTTCTCACAGCACAACTGTTCCCTGGAGAACAACAACAGACCGACAAAGGGAAGTTTCCCCCCCTTTTTAAAAAGTTCTAGCCTTCCCATTGGCTCTTTTGGTCAGGTGCCCACTCCCTTTCTTTCATCTGGAGACTTTTTTAACCCTTTACAGGTAAAGCAAGTAGACAGCAGCTACCAAGATGGATTTTATAGCTAACGGGCTGGCTGGGTGTCCATAAAAGGGAACTACCCCTCCCCTTCATTTATCACCAATGCAGAAACCTCTAATGCAATATTAAGATTGTACAGTTGAAATAAAATCGGGAAATTCAAAATGTTGGGTACTAGCAGCAAAATAACTCAGCTGCATTACACATAATGTTTTATATTTCTGTGTTTCTGATTTAATATAATTGTCTTTGTAATATATACCATAAAATTAAATAGGGTGTCCAAGAAATGCTGTAGTTCAGATTGACAAAACTTTCAAAAGAAAGCAGTGCACCATACCCGACTTGTTCTCAGGTTTGGTCAGTCTGTGTCAAGGGCATCATTAGAGACATTTCCCCCTTTCTCTTGCTATAGGTAGTTTGCAAGTTCTTGAAGAATCCAAAACTGCCAGACAAATTATTGCTACAGAATGTTTTCCAGGCAGTAAATGTCTACTACAACTACTCAGGAGCTGCATCGTGCCTTAACACGTCTCAGAGTGCCACAAGAAATCTTGGGCTGACGGGCTGGTACTATCAGGTACAGACACAAACCTTTTCCAAAATGTCCAAAGTGCCAAAGCTCCTGTGAATTCTCAATTCATTCTGTCAGAATCTTTTAACTTGTGTTAATATATGGGTGCAGATCCTTGGTTGCTGTACGTTGGCATACCTTCCCTGAGAAATCAACACAAGCTGTGCCGTTTGCACCAACTGAGTGTTGGACTTCATTTTTTCCAAAATCAAGCTCGTCTAGAACTCAATAGGAATGTGTCAAGGGATTATCATTAGCTTTTGTGAACAGTCCTGGCCTTCCCAACAAAGGGGTTTGTGTTAGATGATCTCTATGAATTAGACTATGATCTTAAAACATTATTTCAGTCTTTATCTGTGAAATCGGTTAACAGAACCTGAACGTTATCTTGAGCTTGTATGTATGGTGGTGAATAGGGTGGAACCTTTTTAATAACATGAGTAATATGTCTTGGTGACCTGCAGATATGCAGTAGGGAAAATCGTCAAGAATTAAAATAATGAATGTTTACAGCACTTTTCATCTTTAGGGCACAAAGCACTTCACAATGGAAGGTCAGTACCATTATCCCCATTTTATAGGTGGGGAGACTGAGGTCTATAGAGCAGAAGTGACTTGCACAAGGTCACACTGCAAGATAGTGGCAGAGCGGGGAACAGAACCCGGGGCTCCTGGGTGTTTGACGATTGGTTTAAGATTCACACCAACATTTTTATTAGAAGCAAACCCTTAAGTTCCAGCAAAAAAAACCCGAATTTGAATCCATGTAAATTTACAAGGGTAAATTGATTCTGGTTTATTCAAATAGAACCACTTCTGATGTGTCCTCTGGCTAGTGGTATTGAGGTCAGTGGGACAACTGGTATGGGAAAGGCAAGCAGTTTGTGGCTCAGTGTCTGCATTTTAATATGTAGCAAATATCTATTGTTATGTAAGGCATTGAAAGGAGTCCTCCTTTCCAGTACAGCTATAGCCACAACTAGCATATTTAAAGTGTCTCACAGAGGCCACTGTTACATTTTCCTGCTTTGCCTTCCAGGCTTGCACAGAAATGGTGATGCCCATGTGCACAGATGGTGTCAATGACATGTTTGAGCCTAGGAAATGGAACTTCCATGTCTTCTCTGAAGAATGCTTCAAACTGTGGAAAGTGAGGCCTCGCCCTTCCTGGATTCCTTCTGTGTATGGAGGGAAAAACATCAGTTCACACAGTAACATCATCTTCAGGTGAGCTTACTTCAGCTTCTGTAACGATCCCCCTCTACCAACATGGGTTGCTGGTGGGGATAGAATCTGGGGCTTTGAGCACCAAAACCACAAGCCTCTACCACTTTTTGTGTCATCTAATGTGTAGCCGTAGCCGCCAGCATTCCTCAATTCTCTCCTTGGTGCATGTGCTGAAGTTGATGGGAGTTGCATGTGCACCTCTGAAGGGTGAATTTGGCTTATGGCTTTGTGGAGTGTGGCTTTGTTTCTGTGAGGAAACACTCTTGTCTCTCCACCTGTAAATGTGGCCATTGCCATAGTATCCTAGGATGGTAAAGCCATCTAGTTCTCCAGCTAAACTGGAGCGCCATCCCTTCCCCAGTAAATGGAAGTCTAAAAAACACAAACTCCAACACCAGGAGTCTTTTGCCTCATCTGTCACCCTGAGTCACAGCCTCTGCTGTGGGCTGGAGCAACCTTCCCTCCCTCAGCTGGATACAGGGGAGCTGCCACCCACCCTCTTTTGAAAGCCTTAGCTTTGGCCCCTGAAAATGGAAGCCAGCATTTGGGTCATGTCTCAAGCCCTCTGTTCTCTTGGCGAAGGCCTGAGTCTCTTAATTTCCCTCTGGGATGTTGGCTGCCCAGGCTTACACACCCCCTTGTTGTGGTACTCCAGGAAAACTGGTTGTTGCCAGCCACCGGCTCTGCCTGTTAGCTTTGTCACCAAGTCCACATCAACTTGCCCCTTCCCAGGGTTCCTTGCCCTTCTGTCTGTCTACTAGGTCTCCTTCTTGCCCCCTTTCACCAGTTTCATTCTCAGGCCCTTTTAGCAGAGATTCTGGGGGCCTCCCGCCAGTCTACCTCTCAGTATAGAAACCAGTAGCCTAATCTTTTACAGCCCATCTCCTAGTCTCTGTAACATGGGGAATGATCCTTCTTTTAATAAGAAAATGAGGGGAGTATAAATATAATTTGTAGTATAGACCCCAACCTCACAAACCGGCCCTCCTTTCCTAACACCAGACAACTCTTTCAGCAAACGACTATTAATCATTGTTTCTTAAGCAGCTTTCTAGATTTCTTCCCCCTCTTTATTTTTAAGGAGAGAAAGCTTGGAACTCTGATAGGGAGATCAGTCTTCCTTCTGATGCAGCACACATTGATTGCCTACTGCTGGCAGCTCCCCGAGAGACCTCTTGTGCTATTGTTCAAATGGTTCAAGTTCCTTTAGAAAAGAAACTTCTTTAAACAAAAGTCAGAATTAGTCTTTGGGACCTAGTAAATAGTTGTGTATTTTAAAAATAAGGCATCCTGGCTTGAATCAGGGATTATTCTCCGCATTTCAGCCTGTGACTTTGGTCTCTTAGCTCCAAAGGCCTATTGCTTTTCTCTCTTATTGGTCTCTTGCTGTTCCTTTCCCAGCAGGTATCTGCTCCAAAGTGTGAAACTGTGCTTTGATGGAAAACTTTCTTTAAATTATAAAAGAAAAAAACAACCCCAAATCATCTAGTTTAGTTCCTGCAAATTGTTGCTTGTTCTTAATAAGATTCCACAAAATTATACAGTATGATTCTGCTTTAGAAATTGACAGATGAGCAAACAAACAAATTTAAAGCATGTTTAAGCATTTATGCCAGGTCAAGGCATTTGAAACCAGAAAAGCTTGAAAGCAACCAAATGAATGAAAAAGAAGTGCTTTACACACAATGCTTTGGACTACAAGCTGAGCTGTTTCCCTTTGGACAGGCATATTATCAATACCATACATATATATAGCACCTTTTTCCTGAAGGGCCACAAAGAATCCCTACACCCACCATGGAGATGCAGCCCCACATGGAGTAAAATGCAACATCTGTTTAATTGCAAAGCAACTCACACAACAGTTTTAGGACAGTGAGTGAAGCATACTATATTGGAATGGAACTGTTGGGTGGATTTTCTCCAGGCCGAATGTAATTACCCAGATTGGAATTTGGCCAGGATACTGGAACTGATGTCTCTACTCCTACAAAAAATGCCCTGAGATATATAAGAAACAAAAATGGTCATGACTTCTGCCTTCTTATCCAAAAGATGACACCCTTAGCAGCAGTGTCCTAGAGCACCATGCTGAGGCATTAGTCAGTATTGACTCAGAGAAATCCCCAGCACCACTTCTGTAGCTCCTTGGAGATCTTCCATCAAACTCTCTCAGCTTGTGAACGCTACTGAGAACACAGCCGATGTTATCTGGCTCTCCAGGAGAGTGCACCTTTATTACAACTTTAGTTTTGTGAGCTTGGTGTCAGCAATTTTCATACCAGAGAGTCTTACTAGAAGCTATTCAGTTTTTCAGTTGGCATGGCATGGAAACCTTGCATCATGGTGGAAACCATACTTTAATCCCGTTAACACATGGGATTGTAGAGTTTTTGTTGCGAGTGGCAAGTTTCAGAGTGATGATGTCAGACTGTGAAGGCTCCTCCCAGCTGCTTCTCCTGGTCCCCAGGAGGGGCGGGGGGTGAGGGAGACAGATGAGCCTGGTCTGAGAAAATGGGTTGAGAGCTTTCTCATAGGGATGTTTCTTTAGGGTCAGGGCCCTTTAGGAAGTTCTGTTTGTACTGTCCGTACTGGGCAGTGATGGCAGGGATAAAGAACTAATGATGGGGGTGGGAAATAGGAACTTTACACTGGAAACTTTTTTTTCAAAGCCTCACCAGGATCCTTGTAGATGATGATTTGCTTTGGAACTTGTCCCTCAAGAAGCATTCGTAACCATGTAGTGACTGGAGAGGAATGGCTGACTCCTGAATATTATTTCACTTGGATAAAAATGAGTGTTTGCTTGAATTTATTCTCTTGTATTCTCAGACGCTTTACTTGCAAGATGCTCAGCAAAGCACTTAAGCTTAACTTTAAGTCTGCATTGCAGTAAATAGGACTATTCATATGCTTAAAGTTAAGCACATACTTAACTGCCTTAGTGGCTCAGGATCCAAGCACTCAGCACCTTCCAGGATAAAGCCCCTACTGAGCATTGTTTCTCAATCTAAATCAATGCTGCCAATGCCATCACTTGGCACGTTGGCCAGAACCTTGGATGGAGCAGCCAGACTCTCCCATGAAAGCCAGGGATGGTGTTGTTTTCCTGCTGCATGCTTTAATTTCCACATGAGTGGGACCAAGAAATCCAAGTCCATGTACATTTTGGGTCGCTCAGCAACTCAACCTACTGTTGCTAAGGCACTGGGCTGATTCAGGCGACCTTTTAAATCAAATGCATTTTGCTTATTGTGCAGCTCTCTCTGTGTTTTTGTTTTGCAAATACAGAATGTTTTTTTCCTCCTGAGCCATATTAAGATGTATTGAAATTAGAGGTACTGAGAGAGATGCAAGATTTTCTGTATTTTTCCACTGAGGAAAAACAAACACTATAATACTATAGTTCAAACGCAGTCGGTTTTTATTTGTAGTTCTTTAAGGTCAAAAGTTGGAGATAGAGACAAATGTTTTGAATGTAATCGACTGTGATATTTTTATGAAACACGATGACTGTGTGACATTAACAGACCCCTGTCCCTCTAGGCATCTGATCTCGTAACGCACCAGATTTGGCTCACGACAGAATATCATGAAGGTGCACAAAGTGTTCAGTGGCCTCTGTGCTGTCCAAGCAACAGCATGAGATCTAACCTAACATATTTCTAGCTGCATGGTGACTACAGATGTAATAGAAACATCTTTTGTGCCCCAGGAAGAGTATCTGAGAGATTTAACTTAAAACTTGCATTCTAAATAAAATAAAATAAAAGGGCCCAGGGCTATAATCCTTCTTCTTGCAACCGTTTCCCTGATTTTAAATGGGAGTGAACAAATAAGGATTACCCCCAGAGACTATGCGTTTATTTGGTGTGCTGTCCAAGGTCTCCTCCTTTCATCTGGAGAGATGACACCAGAGATAACGTTGTCGAATGGAAGGGATGGGGGGAAAAGTAGCATACGTTAGTGGACTGAGCCCAGGATTGGGAATTAGACACTCTTAAATGCCAATCCTGATTCTGCCACTGCTTTGCTGTATGGCCTTGGGTAAATCACGTTGGACCTGATCCAAAGCCAGTGGAAAGCCTCCCATTGATTTCAGTGGGGTTTAGATTGTTGCCTGTAGGGCTTGAATTTTCAGAAGTGTCCACCAAATGGTGTCTCCAGCTGGGCACCCAAAATTCATGGGCACTTTGAAAAACTTGGACCTTTCCCAGTTGACCCATCTGTAAAAACAGGGAAGTTGGTCCATTATTTTTGCAGAAAAGGCATTAAAATAAAGGCATAAATAAATGAATAGCTTGGTACCAAAAGTGCAGAAGGGAAAAGAGAAGATAGAAGTATATTGACATATCACTCTGCGGCAGTCACTCTTATTCTGTCTGGAAAAGGCAATCTGCATTGAAAAGTATACCATTTGAATGTGAATTCACAAACGAAGCTGGCTCGATTTCCCCCAGTAATGTAGGCTACTTCAGTTCCTGTTTAAGCTGTTGCATGTTGTTGCTGAACTCTGAAAAAACGGCCACATTTTATCTCATGAGGAGCTGGATTTCAGTGGGGGCAGAAATGGATCCCCGAGGAGTTCATACAAATCATACTGAGCCAGAATGTGATACCCTTACTCCCCACTGAGTGGTATGTTATTCCACAAGTAGCCCCATTCACTTGGGTAGGACTGTTCATGGTGTAAGGTGCTATAGGTATCACAATCTGACCCATACACTCAGTGCTTTAAATTCTATACTCCCTGGATGAAAAACACTGCGTAAGAGCATTAGCAGGACACATTGTCTGAGATGAATGTAGAATGTGCTTAACTCTCATCAGTTGCACTGGCAGCTGAGGATAGTCTGTGCCTTGCAGGATTGGGTTGTGCATTTCTAGCCCCTACGTATCTGGAGAAAACCTTCAAAATGTGGAGTGGATGGGTCATGGGGATGAGACACTCAATTGTCCTCCCCTCTGGCCCTGTTAGCTGGGAAAGTTAATACAGCCTCGGATTCTGAGCCAAAGCCCCCAGGAGCTGCCATTGTCTGGTGGGAGTCTGTGAAAGTACAGGCCCAAGGGAGCCCTTCTGCTAGGAGAGTGGGCAGATAGGGCCATCCTCTCCTTCCCTGTGGCTTCTTTTAATCTCCTGGGATCAACAAGTAAGGCCCCCCCCTCCTTGTGTGGCAATCTACGGTAACCTTTGCCCTGAATTTTTCACTGAGTTGTCCTCATGAGACGTTCTTTTCCTTGGCTTTTTTGTGTGGGAGGGGACAGTCTGGGCCCTAGTTGGTGGCAGAATGCTGAAGCAGAACACCACAGAGCAGGGGGACTTTGTTGTAGAATTTGGGTCTATCCTGAATACTGAGCCTCTGATTGTAACAGTGGCTGTTGAGAGACCCCTAGCTTTATCACACAGGTACCGTCACTCGGGATATTAACTGTAATCTAATGGGCTATATGGACTTTCCTTATAGCAATGGCGGATTGGACCCGTGGTCGGGAGGTGGAGTGACTCGGAACATCACAGACTCTCTCATTGCAATTGTGATCCCAGAAGGAGCTCATCACTTGGACCTGCGTGCCAGCAATCCCGGTGACCCCAAATCTGTGCTGCAAGCCCGGGCCTTGGAAGTTCAGTACATGAAGCAATGGATTGAAAAGTCCAGGCACAAGCACTAAAGTGGTACTGTAATAATGGTGGTCATTATCTCCCATTGGCTTCAATGGGAGCAGGATCAGGCCCTTATGACAGAGTTCTATTCAAAACGTTGTTCACCCCTGCTTCCTCTCTTCCTTTACTAGCTGCTTGTCAGCACTGTGCCTTTCACTGAGGGGGTAGAGGAGGTGGCTGTCAGTTGGAAGTGTGCTCCAATAGCAAACCTCAATCAATAAAGTACATGGATTGAGTCACCCACGATGGCATGCTTTCCTGTTCTGCTACTACCAAATGCTGCATTACATCCTCTTTGCAACATGCTTGCGTGGGGCCTGATTCCTGCTAGGCCCCGTATATCCTCACAAAATCAGTTTCCAAAGTTATTAACAAAGTGTGTGCTTGACCAGACGCAGGGACCACTAAACTCATGGCAAAGCTCTCACTGATTTCAACTGGATCTCAATGCAGGGGCTGCGTCTCAGCTGGTGTAAATTGACAGAGCTCCGACAGGAGCGCCCCAGCTGAGATCTGCCCTAGAACTTGCCCCATCAACACAAACTGCACGTATGCTGTCTTCTATCAGACACAGACTAATTAGTTAATACTCTAACCCGGAGAGCGAGACGCCACATCTGTTCAGTTGAGAAGTATAGGGAGACCTGCTGAGTATTGCCTCCTACAGGCAAACCCTTGTCTTTAGTGACTGCTTGCAAGTCTCTCCAAGCTTTCCAGCAGAACTTTTATTGTTTCCAACCTCCAGTTAAAAACGAACCATGATAGGGAGCTGAGTTTTGGTGGTCCCTTGGCTTCAGACAGTTGTCACCTCTGTATTGGAGAGTTACATGGGGATACAAACCACTTTGATATGGTGAGGGGTGGAGGGGGGAGCAGTTATTTTAGAGTAGGAACAAAACCACATTGGGATGTGATTTCATGGGTGGAAAGACTTTTTTTTTTTTTAAGCAGAATAGTAGGAATCAGCTAAATATTTTTCTTGTTTTCAGCAACGTCTTAACCAAGTTGTCATATACTGTATGGTTGTTTCTATTCTCCTCTGCACAGAACAAACAGGACTGGCCCCTAAACACACTTTTGTTGATTAATTCTCTAATTGATTGGCTGTGCACAATTTATCACTTTTCTCCCTCCTCCACTGCTTCCCTTAGGTCCAGGGCTAGGATATCTGCTGCTGCCAAAGAGAAAGGTGGGTATTTTCTTCCTTCTTGTTGCTTTCCCACAAACATTTTATTTGGTTTTTTTTTCAGAGCATCACTGGGAAACTTTCTTTAAACTCTTCTCCTGGAGAGGAAACCTGACACAGTACTCGTGCTAGCTAGATCATATGAAGTGACAAATAATTGGGGCTGGACCTTGTTTTCTTTTCCTTTTCTGCGTATTGATGAGATTCTGCATGGTCTGGTTGCTGATGGTGGTTCAATAAAGGCCTTTTAAAAATTGTTTGCAGGGCAAACTATTCAGAACGCAGCTAAACTGTTGGGACACCATTAACCCAAAGCGTGAGGCAGTGCTCAGCAGGGCAGGCAGGTGCACTAGATGGCTTTCTGTAGGGTTTCCAAAAGAGACAAACTGCCCAATTCATGCAGACAGCATATTTGGCATTAATAAATGGCTGAGGGAGTCCTCTCACTTTGCAGCTTTGGCTTTGTTCACACTGAAAGCCTTCTTCCAAAAGGCCCCCTTTCTAGGCTAACAGGACTAGATAATTTCATTTCAGAAAGTCTCAACGCAACAAACGGACCCAAGGGTCTCTTAGAATTCCAGTTTTGTTTGTATTTCTCAGCCTAAAATACAACATTTCTTCTTACTCCAGGCTGCTTTTTACATTCCCACACAATCCAGCATTTTCTAGGAACAAAAAAAATAGGTCTTATTCTGAACCTTTAATTTTTTTTGATACACTCCAGTACGTCTGGTTCTCTTCTTGACAGAGCTCTTGGTATATCCTTGCTTTTGCTCCAGTGTTCTAGGAAAGGTTGATTTGAACAAGGAGGCCTTTATGTTCAGGTTCAGCAGTCTGGACCTTTCATGCTCTGTCTTTAGCAGGTAATCACTTTGGAGCCTATAAAGAGAGACCAGAGAAGCATCCTAGTGCAAGGGGAAGAGCTCTTTAGAACTGGACTAAAATCTGTCAGTTATTAGTCATCTCCATTCAAATGGGTCAATTTTCTAGAATTATGATGTAAATGTGTCCTTGTGTGTGCACTTTACAATAAAATAGTGGCCTTAACTTTTTTTTGTGTTTAAAACTTTTTAGATCAAATAAAAACTAACCACATTTCCTATGTCCACTGCCAAACAAAAGTTAAAACCTGAAGACGCAATCAATAGTATTTTAAGATAGCATCTAGGTTTATTTTTAACACACTTTATTGGAGGGCAAGAAAGGGAACTGACCAAGTAAATCTAAACATTGGGAATGCACAAACCACTCATAACCAAGGAGAGAAAGGAGAAGGGCCTAATCCAACTACTTCCATTGACTGCAGAGGGAACATTGTCAGATCTAGAGATGATTGAACTAAAATGTCTTGAAAACGCTTTGGTTTTCAAAAACAACTACCTTAAAAAAAATCTTTCATTTTTTTTTCTTTCTCCCCCTCCATCTCTGCCTTTTTGCTATTTTCTGTAGCATTTTTGTTTTCATTTTTTAAAGGAACATTTCAAATATTTTTTTCACAATGTTGTAAAAAGGCCCTTTTTTGACTCCGCCCCCCATATCTTTACATTAAAAAAAATTTCCATTAGCTCTATCCAGTCCCTTGCTCAGACTTCTAAAAGATGGTTATTGCTTCCATCTATTGTAGACCGAACTCATGCTGTACCATTCTTCTAGTATCTAAGGGCTTGATTCAAAGCCCATCAACGTCACTGAGAGTCTTTCCATACACTTCAGTGGGCTTTGGATCAGGCCCTTACCACTTTTCCTAGATTTTTAACAAGGTGACCAGTTTTCTGTTCTGCTTCACAGGGCTTTCTTCAGGCCTTCATCCTAATCATTGAAACTGTAGGTCCATCTATGTACTTATTTCCCTTAAAGGATCTTTCAGACCTGGTCCAAGAATTTATGTGCATTAGGGAATGACCATCAACAAAGATTGACTACCTCATTTTGAAATGTAACTTTCCCTACTTTTATGTCATGCACGTTAGACTATCAAGAGCCATGATAGGATTGTTACTTTCTTTGCCCAGCTGTATCATGATAGGACCATATTTCATGCCCTTCAAGAAGATATTCCCAGATACACTTTTGTTCTCAGTGTGTATTGTGAATTCTTTTGTTTTAAGTATATGTTGCCTTTTGGGGGAAAAATGCATAAAATAAAGCAAATAATTTAAATTTCTATGTGTAGCACTGACGATATGTGAATCAAAAACCAGTAACAATGGATCTTACAGCTAGAAGGTTTTGAAATTGAAATCTGTATGACAAAAATATGCTGTAACAAGTATTAAAGATAAATAAATGTGAATTTCTGGAAGTTGCTTGTTTCATTTCTAAAGTAAGCAGATTGCTGATATTAGACCAGGGGTCGGCAACCTTTTAGAAGTGGTGTGCTGAGTCTTCATTTATTCACTCTGATTTAAGGTTTCGCGTGCCAATAATACATTTTAACATTTTTAGAAGGTCTCTTTCTATAAGTCTATAATATATAACTAAACTATTGTTGCATGTAAAATAAATAAGGTTTTAAAAATGTTTAAGAAGCTTCATTTAAAATTAAATTAAAATGCAGAGCCCCCCAGACCAGTGGCCAGGACCCGGGCAGTGTGAGTGCCACTGAAAATCAGCTCGCGTGCCGCCTTTGGCACGCATGCCATAGGTTGCCTACCCCTGTATTAGACAGACGTTGGGGTCTGTCAGCATTTCTGTAAGTAAGTTTTCTAGTTTATGCTTGAGCCACAGATGGGGAAACTGAGCTAAATATGCCGCTATTAAGTTATCACTGCTTTGTAATATCCAAGCGGTCAGGTGTTCAGACGCCCCACGCTGGTTCAAATAAGAAAGCTGTTTTAATTAACTGCTTGGGGGATTAGATGGCTCAGGAGCTTGGTAATGGGAAAATAACCCTTTCCCCTCTAGTATGCTGGTTTGAATCTAGCCAGGTGAGTGTTATTTGAAAGTTGCCATCTGATGGCTGGTTTTTGTTAGTCTCAATCCAGTCCCTAATAGACAAATGTTTGAACATAAGAACGGCCATACTGGGTCAGACCAAAGGTCCATCTAGCCCAGTATCCTGTCTATCGACAGTGGCCAATGCCAGGTGCCCCAGAGGGAGTGAACCTAACAGGTTATGATCAAGTGATCTCTCTCCTGCCATCCATCTCCACCCTCTGACAAACAGAGTCTAGGGACACCATTCCTTACCCATCGTGGCTAATAGCCACTAATGGACTTAACCTCCATGAATTGATCCAGTTCTCTTTTAAACGCTGTTATAGTCCTAGCCTTCACAACCTCCTCAGGTAAGGAGTTCCACAAGTTGACTGTGTGCTGTGTGAAGAAGAACTTCCTTTTATTTGTTTTAAACCTGCTGCCTATTAATTTCATTTGGTGACCCCTAGTTCTTGTATTATGGGAATAAGTAAATAACTTTTCCTTATCTACTTTCTCCACATCACTCATGATTTTATATACCTCTATCATATCCCCCCTTAGTCTCCTCTTTTCCAAGCTGAAAAGTCCTAGCCTCTTTAATCTCTCCTCATATGGGACCCTTTCCAAACCCCTAATCATTTTAGTTGCCCTTCTCTGAACCTTTTCTAGTGCCAGTATATCTTTTTTGAGATGAGGAGACCACAT